>JAADXW010001047.1:0-12551 GCA_023337975.1 Phytopythium ostracodes
CAGCGTCGTCAGCGTCGTCAGCGTCGTCAGCGTTACCATCGTCGTCGTCAGCATCGCCGTCATCGTCATCGTCATCACGCTTGACGTCGCTCTTCGCGTCTGCGTCCATATCGACGTCGCTCTCGGCGTCGCCACCCTTATCGGCGCCCCCACGCGCGTCATACCGGACTCGCGGTCGACGGACTTCGCCGGATGGCTGATCTTCGCCAATGGCGTAGATGTTTTCGACGGTGCGCTTGTGTGACACCGGTGGATCGAGTAGCGCAAGTCTACGACAAGGTTTATTCGTAGACAGTTCCGATATGCTCACCCACCGCGTCGTTCGCGCGGCCTTCAGCTCTGCCGGCAGCTCGTCCGTCCGCTCTTCGCCCGCCTTCGCGTCCGGTTCCGCACCGCTCGTCCGGTGTGCGTTCGAAATCATATCATGTGGCCCACTGAATGGCGGCGCAGCGGTCGCCCGCGCGCTCGAAAGTGGCGTCGCCCGCGCACCCGTCGCTACAGTCTCCAGCTCGTCCGCTCGCTCTCCGCCCGTATCCGCGTCCGGTTGCACGCTGCTCGTCCGGTGGTTGTCACTCGCGGCGGCTCTGGCTTGTCCGAGCCGTGCCCGGAAGCGCGTCTGGACTCCTGCAGCCGGAGCAGCCGTCATGTGCGTGCGGCGTCTGGTCATGGCGTTCGCGCTATCTGCCGAAGACGCTGCTCCCTCTGGCGCGATCTCCCCACGCGGCGAGCTCTTCCATCGCGCGTCTAGTCGCTCGTATCGTTCGCGCCGTCCCCGCCCCCGTCGCGCCCCGCTCCCGTCGGCTACGACCTGCGCGTCTGGTCGCTCGTATCGGGGAATGGCAGGAGAGAAAGGGGGGTGCAGGGGGGGGGGGGGGGGCACAGATTGCTTAAAATCCATAATTTTGAAAACTCAAATATAGGGGAATGTTTTTTTACTTCGCTACTGACGCCACCATGCACTCTCCCACTATACTGAAACCCAAACCCTTTTTCACAATTTGTGATACCGGAGGCACAATACAGAATAGAGCGTGCATAAGAGCGAGGTTAATCTGCATAACCTTTGGTATTGTATGCTATAAATATAATATAGTCAATAATAGATTTACATAAGGTCTACCTTATGGAAAAATGCCCTCTCGAATATGCTTGATGAGAGGGCGTTCTTATACGCGCTCTATATCTGTTTCCGTCGTTCGGTATCAGCAACCGTGTCCTAAGAAAACGACAGAGTATTCGGTCCCACAAGTTTGTATACGGCCTTCGGAATCTCCGGAATCCGGATGACCGTCTGCTGGCACACACCTCGAATAGAAGGTCGTATACACGAGTTTGCAGTGTATATCCCTGTATAGCACGTACTGTTCAGGCTCTTTATTTGTGTGAGTGAACGAATAGAAACGTTAGAATTTATGTGATTAGAAACCACACGCGTTAGGAACCGCTTGGGCGCAGTTGACTGGCGGCATTGATCGGGTCGATCTGGTGGCATTTCCATACCAAGCGCGATACAAAAGGCAGCGAGATGAGTCCCAGCAGTCCGGTGAAGAAGGGCAAGCAGAGCGAGGCGGAGCGCGAGAAGCAGGCGCAGGCCGCGGCCAAGGTGGCGGCCGACGCCAGCGCCAGCGCTAGCGCTGCGGACGTGGGCTCGGACGAGGAGCAGGAGGACGAGGAGGACGAGGACAAGCAAGAGAAGGTGAAGAGCAAGGCGGAGGAGAGCAACGCGCTCGAGAAGCTGACGGACGTGGTCGAGGAGAAGCAGATGGACGAGAACAAGATGAAGGAGGCCTTCCTGGCGCTGCGCAAGCAGGAGGAGGCTGACAAGGAGGCCGAGCGAAAGCGGTGCGTCCCCCTGTTTGAACCGGTTGCTAGCATGGGCGACGGCCGACTGATTCGATCCCTGCTTTGTGTGTCCGGATGAACAAACGAGCAGGGAGAAGGCGCTGGCCGCCGTCAAGGTGAACAAGGAGGACGTCGAGCTGGTCGCGCAGGAGATGGAGCTGACAACCCAGCAGGCCGACCGCAAGCTGCGCGAGGCCGGCGGCAACGTCCTCGAGTGCCTCAAGGCGCTGGTGGTCGCGTAAGGTGCGCGTGCGCCGGTTCTCCGTCGCTAACACCAGCAGCATGTGCAAGTCGAGTGCCATCACGACCGTATAGAGTTACGAGGCGAGAACACGGCGGCCGCGGGTCGAGTTGGTCATGCACGGACGCTTCCTCTTCCGCCCGGGTCGGTGTTGATACGTGTCTCTCTCCTTCTCTCTCTTCCATCCTCTCCTTCCTCTGTGTCTAAACTAACGTCTCCCATCCAGCTCCCTTTCTTCACAACGCACACGAACACTACGAGACGCCGGCGCGCGCTCGCCTTCGTCACTCTTCCTGAAGCTTTTGCAGGTTGGAGACGGTCATGGAGCGCGCGACGATCTGATTACGCTGGTGCTGCTGGTGCCGCGCGTGCGACTTGCGGATGGTGCTCATCATGCGGTTCAGCTGGTTGCTCTTGACGTTCTCGATCTGGCCCGGCCGCAGGTCGTGCAGCGAGTCGCGGAACGCGTGACACGCGTCCATTACCTTGGAGCCCTTCCTACCGACCAGCGGGTCGAGCGAGTCGACCACGCTCTGGAACATGGGGCTCTTCTTGAACCGCGGGAAGCTGTCCTTGGTCATCAGGCGCATGATCTCGTCCCAGGCCGCGTCGAACAGCGACACGTCCGGGTTGTCGGCGGCCTCGCCGAGCGTGCTGGCGCTTGCGATGATGGAGGCGCGCACGTGCGACGGCAGATTGACCTCTTTCGGCGCGTTTGCCTGTATATACCGCTCGTAAATGTGCTTGGCGAGGGGGCGCCGCCGCTCCTCACTGTTGGCGCGGAACCGCTCGACGTCGAGGCAGAAGAGGAAGTTCTCGTCGCTGTGCTCGGCCTCGAGGAACGCCCGGAAGCGCTGGGTGAGCAGCGCGTGGCGCAGGACGCTCGCGAGGTCGCAGCGCTCGCCGAACCACGCGATGTTGGCGGCCGCGGCCACGTCCGGGTACTCGCGGAAGAGCTCGAGGATGCGCTCGAACGGGCAGCTGAGCACCACGACGGGCGTGCGCGCGTACACTTTTCCTCTGCGCATGCTGAGTCGCTGAAACGTGAACGGGCCCAGGTAGCAGCCCGGTGTGAGGAAGACGGCGTTGTCGCGGTTCCCGCGGTCTCGAGGCTGGCTCAGGTACCCTGCGGACGAGATCTCGAGCGCGCCGTAGACGAGGAAAAAGAAGCGCGGATCGTCGGCCTGCTGGTCCAGCACGCAGTCGCCCTTGCGGATCTGGTCGTCGATGTCCATGCCGTGGCTCAGCTCGACGATGCGCGAGAGCGGCACGGAGCTAAAGTACGGGAGGACACCGCTGGCCATGGCCTTGAGCAGCAGCCGCTCTTTCAGCAGCTTGTTGACGCTCACGCGCAGCTCGGGCGATCTCTCGAGCAGCGTGTGGAAGGACTTCTTCTCGACGCTGAGCAGCATGCAGTTCTCGACGGCGCGCACGGTGGCGGCGCGCGGGATGTTGATGAGCAGCGACATCTCGCCGAAGAAGGAGCCGGCCTCCAGCCGCGCGAGCGGAGCCGATGCGCGAGAGCTCGTGACCTCTAGCGCGCCGGCGAGCGTGATGAACATCTGCGTGCTCATGCCTTCGTCCTCGCGGAAGATGACGCAGTTGCTCGGGTAGACGCGGATGGCAGACATTTCGGTCAAGATCTCGAGTTTGTCGTTCGGCAGACCGGCGAAGAAGGGTACGCCCGAGAGCGCGCCGATCAAGTCCGTGTTGGTGAGCGCGTTGAGCGTCGGCACGGGCTCGCCCTTCGGAGAGAGCAGGTACTTGCTCGCCAGCGTCAGGAACCGCGAGCGCGCGCGCAGCTCCACGCGGTCGCACAGCACCGACTTGAGGATGAACTCGTCGCCGCCCGTCTCCAGCGCGTACCGACAGACGATCTCCGAGTCGGACTTCCAGTACAGCAGCGCCTCGTCCGTTTGCACGGACGCGAACGAGCACGCCTTACTGTTGGTTCTGTCTGCCGCGTCTTGGTCTTTTGCACCGGGAGCGTACCGAGCGTCTCGCGGCCGCTCGATGATGCTCACCGGCGGTCCGTTGTCCAGAGGCATTCGCGCGTGGATGACGTGCACCTTGATGCCGTTGGAGAAGAGCTCGACGGTCCCGTCGAACACGAGCGCGATCTGTCCTATGCGGCCCGTTGCCGGGTGGTTGTTCTCGTCCACGTTGCCGCCCTCCACGCGCCGCACATGTGCGTGCCGCACGATCATGTCCACCCTGTCGGGGCCCATAAGCTGCAAGAAGAGGCTGTAGTCATACAGGCGCTTGATCTCGGCGCGCTGCGCAGTCGTGCCGCACACGCCGCCCATGAGCAAAGCCGTCACTTCGCTTCGATCCGTCGTCTGTTGCTGCCGCCGCCGACCATGAACCGGGAACAAACGAGAGAGAGAGAGAGACCGTCCAACGATACCAGGCGACCGAGGGCGCCCTGGTCACCGGCGACGACGAAGCTGCTGATAATTAACCAAGGCGGTGGGTGATGCTGGAGGCGTCGCTGGCGTAGTCTTGATCGAAACTCGAGCGACACGCGAGATTATTTTGAGCGCGTCATCATCGACTGCAAGTGTGGCCGTAGTGAGGCGGGTCTCGGTGCCCGCGTTACTCGAAGGCATGGCCTGCTTGTTGGAGAAGCGCCTTCAATGCCAAGAATAGAGGTTAGCCCGGTTATTTTCGACCATGGAGGAGAGCAAACAACGAAAAATTGGAGGCGACAACTGCAAGTCGATACGGCGGTCGAGGCTGACCGAAATGCTGCCGGTTTGCTCAGTGACACCGTTTGCCAACCAACTTGCCCTCGGCGTTCTAGTCCTGCGGGTTGCCGAGCGAACGAACGACTTCTCACACACTTGGCACGACGAAGGCTGGTATCGTACTGCACACAGCAGCGACTGCGCAGTATGCTTTCCGGGCGACTCACTGCGGCAACGACACCGCATGTGTGGAGTCCACATTGTGGACTATCGCATCCCCCGAGGGTCGACTGCCAAGAGTGAGTGTCGCTTGACTTCATATCACGAAGCGTGGCTGTCGCTGTGCGGGTGCGGGGCGCTGTGATGGCGAGGACCGGTGTTGACGAGCTAGAACGAGATGGCGGGGGTGAGCACGGTCCATAGCGGTGGTGCGTAGTGCTCTCGCAGCCTCCACCCGACACTGCGAGCTTCGTCTCCAGCCGAGGCCAGGCTTTTTCACCAGAAAACCAGCGCGAGTGGCCGTCGGTCATGCGATATCGTCGATCATCTCGCGCTCCTCGTACGATTGCCAGGCACTGGCAGCACGACATCTTCGCGGTCAAGCTCGAGTGTAAGTGGCACGACGTCAGCAAAACAGTGCAGCAGGTGGGCGATTTAGGACGGTAGTCACGGTACGCGTGAAGGGAACCCACATTCAGTATCCCTGTAACCCGTTGGTTGAAGTTGACGTAAGTGAATGTTGGTCGTCGAGGTATGTACCTCGAGTGCCATGTGCAACGGCAGCGTGTGCTGCAACTGAGTTGACGAATAAGCTTAGATTTGTGTCACGGCTTTATTTAATGTCGATCGCTTTTCCTTTCCGAGACAGGCGGCATCTGACATTTCCATAGCACTTGCTGCAGACGTAGATGCCGCCGCCCTCGCCGCGCAAGATGCGCTACGGAGCGCCGGGCCGGCAGCGGCTTCGGTACGTAAAAGGAGAGCTCTGCACCCCCGAGATCTTGTCTGGTTTCATTTCGTCGCACCTCGCCGGCGTTCGCCACGGGATGCTGCTATGTTTAGTGTCTGCCCTCAAGGCCGAGAATAGCGCGCAGGCCGTTGCCGCCTCTCTCCCCAGCTCGCCGTCTGGCGCGCTTGTGCCGGCCGGTATAAATATCTCGCCGTATCGACGTGTCGCTCAGCCCGAATGTGCTTACAATAGGTATGCCGCCCCCTGGTCGACGGCGAAACTACTCGGCGATCGCTCGCGTGATTTGCTACAGGCGAGTCGCAGCAGCCTTGGCCCCAGCGTCGGCTTCCGGACCTCCCAAAGCCTTGGCCACGCCCACAGAAGTCGCGATAGAGGCCGCCTCCGCCGCGTGTCCTCCCCGTCGGGCCAGCCGTTCGATCGGGCCAGCCGTGGGAGACCTTCCGCGGCCGCCCACCGCTCCCCGCTCCTCCTCCCACGCGTTATCGCCGTCGGCCAGGACGAGCTGCCCGACGCTGGCGTCGCTGCTCAACCTCGTCCGGCGCAGCGCGGCGGTCGCCCCTCTCTCGGTCGCCAATCCCTGCGACCAGGAGAATGCTCTGGCGGTTCTACCTGGCCACCCTGCTGCTCCAATGACGACGACCACAACCAACAAACCCGCCGCCGCCACTGTGGGAAGCAGCGCCGAGGCTGGCACCGCCGCCGCGCCGCGACAAATCACTCCATACACTGCGCACACGACGCTACAAACTGAAGCAGACAACAGACACGGGGGCGCCGACGCCGCCGACAGGGTAGCACATCGACGACTAGCGCTTCAGGGCTATGAAAAGCGGGTACGTTCGTCGTGGACACGAATGTCAAGGGTATTGTTATGGTCATTCGTTCTTGGTTCTGACGCGATGGTGTGGCTTGACGCTGCTCATTACTGACAGGAATTTGGAGCCGAATACGCATTCTTCAAGTTCATCCCGCGAGATCATTGGCTGCGGCGGCGACTGATCCGGCTGGTTGTGTACCGCTACTTTGACCGCGTCATCGTGATCGTGATTTTGGCCAACGCAGTCATCCTCGGCTTGTCGGATTTCTCGGTCGTCGACAACAATCTCAATCCTACACGCTCGGGCGTTGCGTTTCGCGACGGCGCAGTCGTGCCCGCGACCTCCCTAGCGAACAAAATCGTCGAGCTGTCAGAGGCTCCCTTCACTGCGATTTTCACGGCCGAGTGCGTCATCAAAATTGGAGCGATGGGATTCGCTGGTCGGAAGGGCTCTTACTTACGCGATTCATGGAATATCCTCGACTTTGTCGTCGTCATTTCCAGGTAAGTACTTGCAGCCGGCTTTCATTCTGAGCTGAATTTGCGCCCATGATCTGACAAGCGCACCTCGTGATTTACAGTCTGGTCGCCATTCTACCGACGGTGCCCAACGTATCGGCAATCCGAGTGATCCGAGTGCTGCGCCCGCTCCGGTCTCTATCAGTGATTCCAGGCATGAGGCGGCTGATCTCAGCGTTGCTACAGGCATTGCCCGCGCTCGGCAGCGTTGTCATTCTACAGCTATTCGTCTTCGCGATATTCGGCATCCTGGGCATCCAACTTTTTGGCGGCAGCATGAATCGTCGGTGCCGGCTGACGGAGTTTCCCGTTCGCCTACTCGTCGACGATCTTCACCCACACGGGATGTGGCCGGTGCCAGACGATTACCTATCCATGGTGCTCGCAAATCCGGAGAACTATCGATGCCTGCCCGGCGTGCCAATTGTGAGCGATGACTCGGTCGGGCCATACACGAAAGAGACCTCTCCATGGAGTACACCACAGGACTGCTTTTGGCCAGTTGACGAGAAAGACAAGTTGCTGTGTGCTCTACCCGGGCAGTCTGGCAACCACCAGTGCGCGAGTGACCGCACGTGCGGCGCAGACTACGACGCATTTGGCAACGCACGCTTCAGACACAAACGCGTCATGCACCATGCACTCTACATCCCCAACCTCGACTACGGTTACACGACGTTCGACCACGTCGGCCGTGCCTTCTTCACGATATTCCAGTCGATTACGCAAGAAGGGTGGACGAGCATCATGTACATGACGATGGACTCGACTCAGCCCAGCGTGGGAAGCGTGTTCTTCTCGATTCTCATGATGTTTGGCTCGTTCTTCGTCATGAACTTGACGTTGGCCGTCATCTCGGAGGAATTCAACCTGGACGACAGCTCACGTGGACCAACGGCCGATGAAAAGAAGCAGCTGCTGTTGCGCGCTGCCGAAGAGCGAGCTAAGTTCAAGCCCCGGATTCACTGGCTGTACGCAGTCGTGTCTCATCCAGCGTTCACGGTGTTAATCATGATGGCCATCCTCGCCAACACGGCTGTGCTGGCGTTGGACCATTATCCGATGCCGGCGAAGATGGACGCAGACCTCGAGATCATCAACTTTGCCCTCTCGTGCGTCTTCCTCCTCGAGATGGTCGCAAAGTTGATCGGTCTCGGTCTGCGCCAATACGCACGCGACAAGTTCAACCTGTTTGACGCATTCATCGTGACCATGAGCGTGCTGGAGACGTTTGCTTCGCCGCCGTCGTTCATGTCAGACAATCCGGTGAAGAAGGGTGCTGTCTCTGCATTGCGGTCTTTCCGGCTCTTCCGAGTGTTCAAGCTCGCGCGTAACTGGCGCTCGTTGCGCGAGCTGCTAGAAATGGTTGCACGAGCCGTTGCCAGCATCGCCAACTTCGCCGTGCTGCTGTTCCTCTTCATTTACATCTACGCGCTCGTCGGCCTCCAGGTATGTCATCTCGTTGCATTGCGTTTGCTAACCAGTGTTTACAGCGCCAGCTCGTGTTCGTGGAGTTTCCTCGACGCATCATTCTGACCCGTTCGTGTCTGACTGTGCTTTATGACCTCGTCTGCAGTTCTTTGGCAACACGATGCGCTTCGATAATGAAGGTTACCCGACACCATTCAATAAGATCGACTTCTGGCAAGGAACGGTATGTAACGCTACACTCCGTGGGTTCGCAGAGGGCAGGTTCCCCAAGCGTTTTCCGGTGAATTGTGCTCACGAACCATCATTGTTCGTCCTCATTTGTTGTTTACTTCAGGTGCCGCGCAATAACTTCGACACGCTACTTTGGTCGGCCATCACAGTCTTCCAAATCATCACGGGCGAGAATTGGAACTCCATCATGTATGATGGCATCCGTGGCAACGGCATGGCTGCGAGCATCTACTTCATCTCGTTAGTATGTGACTGGCAATCTCATTCGCCGGGTTGCAGCCGTTTGAGCATATTCTGACCATATCTCTTGTGTGCGTGCTACCAGGTCATTTTTGGCAACATGGTACTCATGAACCTGTTCCTGGCGCTGCTGCTTGACAACTTCAGCTCCGACGACGAGGAGCAGGTCAAGGCCAAGGAAGAGGAGACCAAGAAGCTTGCGCAGAAAATGTCGAACATGAAGGTCACGCCAATGGCGAGCAGCCACGACCACATGTACTCGCGAGCGAGCATGATCGATCCGAGACATTCGCGCGCGAGCATGTTCGAAGGCAACCACACGCTCCACGAGGCCGAGAGGCACGCTCATCACTTACCGGACGTCGACGAAGGCGACGAAGACGCTCGAACAGTGGAGCTTGACGACCTCGACAAAGAACTTCAGCGGAGGTCGTCTCTCGTCAAGGTCAAACGGCTAAACGCGAATCCAGAGACAGCCCCGACCGAGTCAGCGTCTGCCCTTGGGGGGTCCGTTGTCATCGCGAAGTCCTCGCCCGAGTCATCGTATCCGTCAATGGTAGAGGGGGCTGGACCGGAAGGAAATCCTGCGAAGCAGGCTGTCGTCATTCATCCCAAGAAGCTCTCGGCACCGACCTCAATGATCAAGAGCAAGACGAGCAAAATGCTCATGGCGCTCAACACACTCATCGAAGAGATCGATAAACCGGACAAGGATGCAGCGACAATGACAGCATCTTCGGCAAAGATTGCCGACGATCCTCCCGACGACCGATGCAGCGAAGCGCTCCATGGCGATGACCGCGAGGACATGAAAGACTACACGAAGTTTACTCCTGTGGGACCAGTGGGGCGATCCCTGTTCGTATTCAGCGAGCAGAACCGCGTGCGACGGTGGGCGTTCAATGTGATCGCCCATTCGTACTTCGACTCGATCATCTTGTTGCTGATTACGGTCTCCTCCATCACGCTAGCGATGGACAACCCGCTCGCAAACCCAAACTCAAGCCTCTCGGTGTTTCTCACGCGTCTGGACACGGTGTTCGCCATCGCGTTCGCGCTGGAGATGGTCGTCAAAATTATCGCGCTCGGGCTTGTGGTGCACAAGGGCGCGTATCTACGCAGCAGCTGGAACATTCTCGACGGCGTGATTGTCATCTCGTCACTCGTGATGCTCGTGATGCAGTCGTCGGGCAAGAGCTCGTCCCTCAAGTCGCTTCGATCGCTGCGTACATTCCGGACCTTTCGTCCGCTGCGGATGATCAGCCGCCGCCCGGGGCTCAAGCTTGTGGTCAACGCGCTGATTGAAGCTATCCCAGCCGTGCTCAACGTCCTCTTCCTCTGCGGGCTCTTCTATCTCATCTTCAGCATCGTGGCTGTCAACTACCTCAAGGGCAAGTTCTACAACTGCAGCGGTTACGTCTTTGATGCCCTCTCGGTGGCTCAGCAGGCGTTCCTCACCTCGCCGCGAGCCTGGTCTGCGCTCTCGGATGTGGAACGCCAGTGGTTTGCGGGCACGAGCTGCGAAGGGTTCCCCAAACTGAAAAGCATCACGTCAAAATACGTGTGTGAGTGCTGGGGTGCGGACTGGGGGAAGACGATTCCGCAGAACTTCAACAACGTGGGAGCTGCGATGCTCGCGTTCTTCGAGATGTCCACGACGGAGGGCTGGGCAGACGTGATGATGGCAGCCATCGACTCGACGGACATCGACATGCAGCCGATTCGCGACAACAACATGATCTGGTCGCTCTTCTTCGTCGCGTTCATCATGGTCGGCAGCTTTTTCGTCGTGAATCTGTTTGTGGGCGTGATCATCGACAACTTCAACCGCATGAAGGCAGCGCTTGGCGGTGACTTTATGCTGACGCCTGAGCAGCGCAAGTGGATCGAGGCGCAGAAGACGGCGTCTCGTGTCGGTCCGATCCGCGTGCTCAAGCCCTCCAAGCACCCGGTGCGGCGCGCCATCTTCTTCATTGTCCAGCGCCAGCGGTTCGAGTGGACCATCATGGTGTGCATCATTGCGAACACGCTGATGATGGGCTCGCAGTACTTTGGCCAGTCGACCGTGCAGTCCAAAGTGATGGATATGATCAACGAGGTCTTCGCAGCCATCTTCACAACGGAAGCTGCACTCAAGCTCATAGCGTACGGGCTCGCGTACTTTGAAGACAAGTGGAACAAGTTCGACTTTTGCGTCGTCGTCGGCACACTGGTGAGCATCGTGGTCGAGTCGCTCACAGGCACCCATGTCAAGTCGCTGGCAATGATCGTGCGCGTGATCCGAGTGACGCGCATCTTGCGCCTCGTCAAGGCGTCCAAGGGCATCCGCCACATCCTGCTCACGCTCTACATAGCGCTGCCGGGGCTCAGTAACATCACGTCGATCCTGTTCCTCATGCTCTTCATCTACTCGACGATGGGCGTGCAGATGTTCGCGACCGTGGCGCTGGGCGACAACATCGACACGCACGCCAACTTCCAAAGCTTCGGCACGGCGTTCCTGTTCCTGGTACGCGCAGCGACCGGAGAGGCGTGGAACGCGTGCATGCACGACCTGGCCTCGCGTCCTGCGGGGTGCGTCGATGACCCGTCGTACGACCCCACCATGTGCGGTTTCAACAACTCGGAGGACTGCGTGCCGCTGAATGGATGCGGCAACCCGATCGCGTACCTCTTCTTCTGCTCCTTTACGCTACTCGTCACGTACGTGATGCTGAACGTGACTATTGCCGTCATCCTCGAAGGTTTCTCGCTCTCCCACGAGGACGAAGAGCCGCTGTTCGAGCCCGAGCTGCTGCAGGAGTTCCAGAGCAAGTGGTCCCGCGTGGACCCGCGCGCGACGGGCTTTATCCGCGTCTCGCGGGTCTGGGCGCTGGTCGCCATGCTCGAGCCCCCGCTCGTCAAGGCGGAAGTTGCCACCAGCAAGAACGGCTTCCTGCGCTACACATGTACGTTTACTTCTTCATGCTTGTTCTTGCCTGTGACAGGAGTCTGACGAGCCGGCGCTGACGGCGGCTCAATGGCAGGTGGACTACGGTTGCCCCTGTACGAGGGCGAGACGGTGTTCTTCACGGACGTGCTGCTTGCCATGACGCGCGAGATGGTCAAGGAGGTCGGTGGCGCTTTCATCGGTGTCGTATTCCCATCAAATCCATGACATGTTACACTCACTAACTGTATGCGCGTCGATGACGAATGGCAGACCGTCGCGGCAGACCCGAACGCGATCGGAGACGTGGCGCCGCCCATGGAGGAGCTGCCGAGCCGCCTGCGCTTGGAGTTCCGGGCGCACGAGTACTTCGCCGTGTGCCGCATCCAACGGTCCGTCGCCGAGTGGCTGCGCATCAAGCGGCAGCTCGAGAAGCAGTACATGGAGGAGTACAAGAACAAGATCAAGAAGCCCAGCGGCCGGCCCAAGAAGCAGCGCGACGCCCGCGTCTTCACCATCGGCTAGACGCGCGCCGTCGGCACGCAGCTCCCTATCAGCGGGGGGGGGGGGGGGGGGGGGGGGGGGGGGGGGGGGGGGGGGGGGGGGGGGGGGGGGGGGGGGGGGGGGGGGGGGGGGGGGGGGGG
>JAADXW010001048.1:0-12546 GCA_023337975.1 Phytopythium ostracodes
GAAACCGCCTCGTTGCCGCTCTCCAAAACGAATTCTTGGAAGCAGGTCCGCCCAAGATCCAGAAGATCGACTGTACATGACGTCGGAACCATCGGAAGCAGCCGAGACAAAATCTCGCACAGATACACCACTGCTTTCGAGTTGCTCGTTTGCGCACTTGTGGCGTGCAATCGAGTCAGCAGCGTGATCCACCGGTCCGAATACGAGTTGTCTGACGAACAGTCTGCCAGGGTTGAGTCGGTGCAAGCGCTCACCATCGCATGCAGCAATCGCACGAGGTCTACCAAGCGATCTTCCAGCAGCACCTGCCGCTTCGCTTGAATTAGCATTGAGCCGCTCGAACAAATCTGCTTCATCGAACCACAGGCGATCCCTTGCCCAATCATCCAGACATCATCCAGAACGACCGACAGTTCCGCGAGTCGAGGAGATGAGCCTCCGTGAGGTTCACTTTGCGCTTCTTTCGATGCATTTAGCGTCGACGCAATGCATTGCATCTGTCCGCCAATATGCACGGTACTCCAGTTGGAGGCTTCGTTGAAGTAGTTTTCATTGAAGTGCAAGGCTTCGACTGGGACGTCGACCTGGTCTCCGTTGATGAACACTTGAAGTGCCCCCACGTCCGCACTGGAAAGCACGATTGCTACATGGCACCAACACCCAGTTCTGATGCTGTCCGAAACCTTGACGCAGCTCCATGTCAGTTCACCTTCCCCCCATCCTGACACGATCAGTGACAACTCAATTGAGTCGTCGTTCACTGGCGTCGCAGCAAGAATCATCCCAGGCGATTTCACGTCCGACATACTGGAGGCCTTCTCTGGAACCTGGAATGTAGCGCCACCAACTGCCAGCATGCACAGACTTTCGGGCGGCGTTACCGTGCTATCGACGATTTTGGGCTGCTCGAGCCATGGCTTTGCCGCCGTTGGATGGAGCTCATTCACGTACAGCCACGACGAGATCGAAAGGCGCTTGGGCTCCTCAACAACGCCTTCAGTCTCGATGTTGTCGTCAAGTGCGGCTCGCACGGGCATGGCTGCTTTTGAGAGCCCTACCGAATGCTTCCCCGCCGCGGATGCCACGATTGGGTTCGCGAGGAGGAACACCTTGACCTGTTGTCGCCATCTTGACGCATTCTTCGGGAGCGTTTCTGAAATCGTCGACGTTGCGATCAGTGATGCGAGGCGACGTGAAGAGGCTAACAATTGTCCCTGCGCTTCGTACACGTGCTGGAGCAACGTATAGAGTGTCTCGACCAGCCCCTCGATACTTTGGCAGACTGCCGTTGCCACACTCTTCTTCGGTAGTGCTTGCCTCTTTCGCGGGGAAGGCGTCGTGTCTGACTCGGCGCTGGCTGTGGTGTGGAGCAAGCCTTCGTCGTTTCGCAGGAACAGAGACAGCCCTAGCTGGTGAAATTGCTTGGACCGGGATAATTGAATCGCGACAGAACGCAGAGCCTCCCACGCTAGCGATCCCGAACCGTCGAAAGTCACTGAGAAATCGCCGAAAAGTGGTGACAGGGCTTGTCTGATTTTTGACGGCAGTATCGACTGGAACTCACCACGAGAGACGTCTTGGTCTGGAAGGATAGACTCGTGGAGGTTACTCTTTCTAATGATATGCGGGCGACCAGCTCGTGGAGGCAGAATCTCTGCATGACGAAGCAGTATTCGCCGCAGAGACTCAACAACTCCAGCCTCCGAAATTGCGCTCGCAGATTCCTCGCATGATGCACCAAACGCCGCGAGAGGCACGCACCAAACAGATAGAGCCACGTCCAGAAGCTCAGACGAGTGGTGCTGCTCGTCAAGTATTGTGGCAACAGACAAATACAAGTCTGAAGCCGACTTGCTGAGGTCTGCGTTGACATCGATCGGCAAGGTATCTTCACGCTTCTGCTTACCCTCAACGAGAAGCGCCCCTGATATCTCGCAGAGCAGAGCGAGCTTCGCCGAGTCTGTGACTAGATTCTGCAACGTGGCGTTCGCAATGAAGAGTCCCGTCGAGAACATTGCAGCTCTCAACTCAGTGAAACCTTTGAGCAATGGCCTGTCGCTCTTGTCGCCTTGAACTTCGAGCTGGCCATGGTCCTTCCACCGCACCAAGCGCTCTACTACCGACATTCCCTCTGCAGTTGAGCTGGCGCCAATCACGACGACCCTCACCGCAGATTCCGGGCGTAAGAGCTCAGCACAAAGTAGCCCGCAGAGGCTACAGCATGAGCTGCTCAGCTCGGCAAGCCAAAATGTGTCAGCAGAGTCCTTGTGCTTTGCCATGTCTGGGTATCCATGTCCGCGTTGATTCCCAATGCCACTGTCGTCTGCATGTTCTTGGGATTGGTACACCTTCCAGACGATTTCGTCGAGAAGGGGGAGCATCGCGCGCAACGCGGGAAGCAGTCGCTCAGCAAGTGCAAGTCGAAAACAGAGACTTGAACACTTCTCGCCATCTGCACGACGCAAAACGGAACACAAGGACTCTAACGTGCTCGGCAGAACCGTGCGCACCGACGCGTCATTCAGTCTTCGTGCGAGTGCGGTACCTTCTTGCCAGTTCGCCTTGTGCAGCATCTTCACCAGTGCTAGCATTTGCTCCATAAGTTCCGGCAAGAAATTCATCAGGTCGCTGACAACTCCCGACGCTAGGTGGATGCCGTCCGATCCGAGCAGAGAGTTGGGCTTGGTTTCCTGCGCGCCGTTGATAATTTGGTCCGCGATCCCAAACCAATGAACCAGCATGATTTGGAGTATCTGCGACGGCCAGTCGCATTCTGATCTCCCGGTGTGAAAAGCCGCATCACACTTCGCACACTCTTCTGTCTGTGCGATGCACAGTTCCAGTAGAGAGAGCAGCATTGATGGCAGATCAGAAGGTGCGCCTGGGCTAAACAGGACACGAAACAATGGCTTCGCCACTTCATCCTGTTGGCCAAATACAAAAGTCAGCACGGTAAAACATGAGTGTCATCCCTTTGCGCCTCTAAAACATTCCCTCACCTGGTACAAGCAGCTCGCGAGAACAGCTATCCTGTTGGAGGACCCGTCTCCGTTCTTGGCTGCCTGAATGATCTCTGCGAGCAAGCTGGCGCACGCTTGGGAATCCGGATAGAAGAGGCCAAAGCCCGCCTTGATGAGTTACAGCAGACGTTGTTAGGCCAACAGCAATCTTCTCAGTTTCACATATAACAGTACACAAGCGTACCTTCAGAACCATCGAGGCTTCATGGCGAATAGCAATCGAGTACCAGGAGCCACCGTTGACCTGATTGTCGTCATCGTCGTCATCCCGTAGGATTAGGGCACCTTTGTCGTCATCCAACTTGGCAATACTCGACACCAGAGTGAAAATTTCCTTGGTGAGCTGGTTGTAGCGACTCGCACAGTGCGCCGCATCGATTGTCGGTTGCAAAGCCGTCCGCGTCACCCTGGAAAGGTTCAACTGGAGTATCCTCAGAAGACTCAGAGCCACAGCAACGCGATCGCGCGCCAGCATATCATGCCCATGAGACGGCATCAGTCTCTTCAAGCTCGTTGTTGTTGTCTCCTGGGTCGATGCCAACTCATGCAGTGCTGAAATTGGGCTGGTGAGGAGCTCTGCAACTGCACGTAGAGCTGTCGTGGACGCATCAATCGCGAATGGCATGATACTCTCGCTTGCGTGAATGAGCCGTGATGCTTCTTTCTCTTCACCACGATCGGCCTGACGATACTCGGCGGCAACACGATCAATATGACCGAGCACAAAGAGCAGCGTAGCTCTGACTGTGGTGGGAAGAGCGCGAGTCTGGAAACGCGGCGACCCAACTGATTTCACGTTTGGTGTACACGGCTCTAGTAACCCCAGGACCCAACCCGACTGACAATGTCGCGAAGGGTGAGTCGAGGTGTCCGCATCGCTTGTCAAGATGGGCGAGCTAGCGGATGCAGACTCTAGGTGCTCGGACAGCACCGAATCAACACTGTGCTCGCGTCCAGCCTTTTTCTTCCTCCTGTTACTCACTCGTCGCTCGTTGGGCTCGTGACTCGCGTGCTCCTCTGTGTCGCACTCGTCGACCAACAAAAGGTTGTACTTGTCGCCGGCTGCGATTGCGACGGGTTTCATCTTGCCTTGCGAGAACTGCTCGATTCTGGCAGGCGTCTTCCTTGTCTGGCTGTCACCATGCCCCAGCCGACCGCTGTCACCGTGTCCAAATGTCCAAACTTCGTGGTTTGCTGTTAAGAGCACTGTGTGTTCGCACCCGGCCTTGGCATCTATGACGATCTTGCCGTCCATTTCTCGCACGAGCGTCGGGAGGTCACAGCTTTCCTCATCTCCGTGGCCGAGCTTTCCGTTTGCTCCGGATCCACAAGTGAAGACCTGCCCGCTGGCCGATATCGCGATCGAGTGGTCCCAACCGCACGCAACCTTGACAATCTCCTCCTTTGCGTCGGCCAGCGTAATGACGAGAGCAGGTTTCAGTCGTCGGTCGTAGTCACCGAGGCCCAGAACGGGAGGTACACCAGCCCGCCGGCTGTCCTTGTATCCACATCCGCAAGCAAACACACGACCGGAAGCGGTACAGAAGAGGGAGTGCTCCCACCCTCCCGCAGCGTGCACGACGGAGTCTTCTGCTTCTTCTGCGAAGAATGCGACTTCTTGGGCCACCAATTGGTCGTTGGAGTGGCCGTGGCCGCACTGTCCCTGGTTGTTCTTACCCCAGCAGAAGACTCTGCCGTCCCACGAAATGGCCATCGAGTGGGATGCACCGCAGTAAACACTCCGTAATCGAAGAGTTCCTGCTGCGTCACCTCGCCCTTCGATGTTGCGGCTTGAATTTCGAGCACTGATCATGCTCGCCGGCGGGACCAGCGTCGGGTTGGATCGATCCAAGGTGTCGCCAAAGCCCAGTCGCCCATTTGACCCGTTCCCCCAAGCGTACAACTCCCCCGACTCCATCAACGCCAGGGTATGACCAAGACCGCACGAAATATCACGAACTCGCCCTTTCAAGACCAGTGCTTCGATAACCCGTGGCACGTACTCCTTGGCCGTCGACCCGTGACCCAGGCGGTACTTATCCCCGTTGCCCCATGCCATCACTTCACCCGCAGTTGTTATCCCAATGCTGTGAGTCGATAGCGAGTCTATCTTGGCGAACTTGAGTCCGCGCGTCGCCTCAATCATAGCTGGGGAGGCCTTGTTCTCTGTGCAATTGCCGTCTTGACACCCGGCGTGAGTGCATTGCCCGTGGCCCAGCTTCCCGTGGTCGCCCTTGCCGAAGCTCATGAGGAATCCAGTTGCTGCGTCCTCTCTATCTGGCGCGTCACGAACAAACTCGGCGTGCACAGTTGCGAGCTCTTCGAATAGTGGTCCGAGCTGCTCGAAGTGAGCTGGGAAGATTGTATCGGGATGACACTCGATAAGGTACTGAAGCGCCACCAGCAGATTGTACAGCCGCCCCATCTTGAGCCCAAGCGCAAGGTAAGCGAGCGTGACAGCGGTGCGGTCGGCCGAAGAGAGACACCCATGCTCGCTTGTGGACACCACAGGCAGCGCCATTGCCGACTCACACTGGCGGCCGCCCTGGCTGCCCGAACTCTGACCGCTTGGCAGCTCAAGCAGCCTGCCAAAGAGCTCAAACAGCTCGTCGAACACACTGAACACGCCCTCGGAGTCGCCAGTTGACTCGGAGTCGCAGAAACCAGGCGCTAAGACACATGACGGCACGGAAACCAAGATCGTTGGCAGTTGGTGAGCGACCTGGACTGCCAGCCGGGCGTATCCTGGCATACACACCCGGTCACCTAGCGATCGGCACAGCCGGAAGAACATGCGTAACGCAAACTGCGTCGGGACGTCAAGGTCGGCCAAAGTTGACGGGTTCCTCTGCGATTCCAGCGGCTTGATCGCGGCCATGCGAGCGGTGTCAGCAGTCGCAGTACTACCGGAGCGATGGGCTTGATCACCACCTAGCAGCGGCGAGTCGCTGTCGCGGTACAGGGAGCGCATGATGGACCCCAGCACCACTTCCTTCTTTCGGACAAACGTCGCTGGTCGCCTGGAATAGTGCGCGCTAGCTGCGTCTGCAATCTCCACGAGTATATCCCGCGAAAAGCCTTGGTCGCCATCTTGGTCGTTGCTTCCCCAGAAGTCTGTCGCGCCGTCACCAATGGGTTCCTCGTGCCCTCCAGCCCGCTCCTTATGCGCGACACGGTCCTGACGCTGTCTCGCCGCCTCGATGGAGCGGTACTGCGCCTCCACGTTCGCGCAGCGACCTAGCGAGAGCGCTTCCATGCTGGCGCGTCGACTTCCAGAATGAGCTTGCTCCTAGATCTTGAGAGGTCACCGTTTACGACACGCCAACTCTAGGTTCGCATGCGTACCTAGCAGCTCGGTTGATTGTCGACTGGGCGTTGCGTAACATCGACCACGGTTCCACCCTGTGGGCGTACAAAAGTGTCGAGAGTCAGGAATAGGAATGCACCCACGCCCGCCCACACACGTACAGTACTGTTCTTGCGAGGAAAGCATACTCACAACAAGTATAAAGTGAAGCCGAAAAAGCTCGCCAGACGCTTCTCCCCAGCTTGTCAAAGGCACTTCGCACGTCGATTCCGAGCGGCCTGCGCGCGTCACCCGCGGTTTCTCTGAGGCGTCTTCCCCGCCGCTCCCCTTCTCTCCAGTGGCCATGGCGGCGGACGGCGTCGAGCTGCTCTTCGCGGGGCGCTTGCTGAGCGTCAACACGTCGAGCGACGAGCCGCGGCTTCAGATCAAGAAGGAGGCGATCGCGTTCCTCCAGCGCCTGGCCGCCCCCGTGGCCGTCGTCAGCCTCCACGGCGGCCAGGTACGTGCCCATAATAGCGATGTGAAGGCCTTGTTCCGTGTAGATTGTGACGAATCGCTGTTGTTCGCGCTGTTCGAATGTGTAGCCTGGTGACAAGGCGGCGCTGTTGGAGCGCATTCTCGGCACCACGCCAGAGCGCGAGTCGGTTTTGATGCGCCAGAGCTCGAGTGCGAGGTGTGCATCGCTGTTGTAACGCTGTATGTGCGTGAGGTACTGGAAAACATCCCTCACATCACGGTGTCAACGTTGTGTTTGCTCTTTAACTTCAGTAGCGTTTCGTCGGTGGATCGAATGAACTTTAACTCCAGCAGCACCACCGGGAGTGTCCTGATGTACGTCAAGGCTGTCGACTACTCGAGCGTCAAGTACCTGGCCATCTTGAGTCGCCCCGACTTTGGCGAGAATAGCGTACGTGGTTTCATTCGCCTGCAGTGCTCTCTCTTCCTCGCAGCTCGCTAACATGAAGGGCTCGTCCTTTCAACAGCCTCTGGAACAGCTTCTGTACTCCATCATGTCAGCTCTCAGCAGGTACGCGGAGAATTGGTTGTGCCCACGATACTGTTGGAGATGGCGTTTTAGCAGTCTAACGTTGCTCACGATCTGTAGCGTGGTGCTGCATATCGTGGACGGCGAGCTGACGGACGCAGCGATCGAACAGTTTGCATACCTCACACGTGATGAGGGTGAAGAAGATGCCTCCTCGAAAATGAGTGCGCGTTGCACCCCCTGTTTCAGTGTTGCTTGCTTCTACCAAGTTTCCATTGCTAAGCTGTGAACTCTTGCTGGTGACGACAGTGTTCCCGCAATCACCCAAGCTGGTGTGGCTGCTGCAAAACACCACCACGAGTATTCTGAAGAAGCGCGTGCAAGGACAGAACATGACAGCGCAGGATGCTGAGGTGGCGTATATGAGGGACGTGCTGGCGTCGCAGCAGTCCGGCGCAAATGCTCTGCTGTGTGACCAGCTGCAGGCGGCGTTTCCGGACCAAACCTGTTTCTCACTGCCGGAGGAGGGTACCGAAGCGTACAGCAAGCGCATGGAGAAGCTCGTACGCGTGCTTCTAGAATCCGAGCGAAGCCGATACGCTAAAGGAGCAGTGCTCACCGGCCCGCTGTTCGAGTCCATCTTGGTGTCGATGCTTGCTCACCGTGACAACGTTTTCCAGGTGCGTTCCTGTCTGTCGAAAGCAGTCGAGATAAACATGAAGTGCGGGTACAAGAGTCGATCATGAGCTTACTAACTTGTAACTATTGCTGTCACCCAGGCTTTTCGCGGCCGTATCTGGAAAGATACGATTCACAACTGCTGCCTGAACATTGTCGAGTCGGGGATCAAACTGTACAAGCTGCGGATGGCTGAGCGGCTTGGCAAAATCGTCGACACATCGGACTTGAACGGGTACAAGCCGCTATTGCCATCTCCTCGGGAGCCCTTACCGCCAGTTGAGGTATTGTGTCTCATAAGAATCGACTGGGCCTGTGCTTTCAACACACGCATCGTGCACGTATACCAGCAGTTGGTGAGTAACTTACTGTGTGTTGTTGCTGCCCAGCTTCCATGCGAACCAGATGAGCTCCGTCGGATTCATGATTCCGCGCGACTTGAAGCAAAGCTTGTGCTCCGAAACATGCCGGTTCGAGAGGGCAAGCTGAGCTCGCTGCTGAAGGTTTGCCGGTGCATCTCGTTAATCACCGATCAGCTGTATTAGAGCCGCGATCATTGTACTGATAACTTCGTTATCTCCTGCAGAAACTGTTCAAGGATCTCATTGACTCGCTGTACATCAAGATTCAAGAGGAGAACCACAAAGTGTCGGCTGAAATGTGCCAGGAGCTGCTTGCAACGCTGCACAAGGCCATGTTGGACAAAGTGGAGCAGCATTTGCTGCTGAGCCCTCAAGATGACGAAGATGGATACTCCTTCCAGTCGTCCGAGTTCAAGGTACGTTTGACTGAACGGGATCTGTTGTATCGTACCCGGTGACGTATCTGTATTGCCTTTGGCGTGTATCCGTCAATGATTTTGCCCAGCGCTTCTTCCACCACTACCAAATGCGCTTGTACGAGCTCATGAGCGACTACACAGTGCAGGCCAAGGGTCCGGCGGCGGTACGTAGTTGATATTGACGAAGTCCCATCTCCGCATCGACACTCATGCAGCATTGTGATATAACAGAAGCAAGAACTCGCCAACTTCTCGCAGGCTGTGATCCGTCTCGAGCTCGCGGAATGGACCGAAAAGCTGGACAAAATTCGTCAGCACGACCTTGATGGCATTCAGGCAAGTCTTCGGTTTGCTTTCCCCCTCTACTATGGATGTTCTGCGATGCTAACTATCTCTCGTTGACAGGGGAAAATCGAGGAGCGCGAACAAGAGCGCGAGAACTCGAACGCAATGCAGCGCCAGTATCAAAAGGACGCCGTGAACGCCCAAACTGAAGTGAGCCAGCAGCTTGTCGAGGTGGCGAAGCTCCAAGGCGTAAGTTGCTTCCTTACGTTGAAATGCCAAGGACTTTTGCTTGAGGTTGCTAACGCATTGTCGTGCTTACAGCTCCGAAAAGAGGCTTTGGACAGCGCGATCGAGAACTTGGCCAGGATGCACGAGCTTGCTATGAAGCAGAAAGAGCTTCTCGAAGAGGAAGCGTTCGTTTCGGTGCGTTTGACTGCCTCAACTTGCTACTCGATCAAGCACATGCTGACGGTGTGACGGCGATCCGTACCGATGCAGATCCAACTTCCCTCAGAGAAGGTGATCGAGGCTGCGCAAGAAACGGAGCCGACCGAGCTGCAGGGGTACCTAATCAAGCAAGGTGGCGGCGGTAATGCGTTTAACCCGCTCGGAAGGAAGAACTGGAAGCAGCGGTACTTCATTCTACTCGGCTCGTCGCTGATTTACGCCAAGACAAAGGACGACTATGAGCGCGGCAAGATCATCAAGGAGCTCCACATCAATGGGTACGTGGTGACATCCTTCTGCCGCAATTGTTGCTGTATGTGCTCTAACGCCAAAGCTCTTGTGTGTTTCGAATGCAGATGCCGCATTGAGCCTTCTCGCGATGCTGGCGAAGGCTTCAACATCATCCCCCCGGCATCCGGCAAGCAAGCCCACGTGTTCGAGTTGCGTCAGGGCATTTTTGAGAAGAACACAAAGAAGCGATCGTCGACGGCCGACAGCGGACGCACGTTCAAGCTGCGCGCCCAGAGCATTGAAGAGCGCGACGTGTGGATCAACAAGCTGCGCAAGGCTGCCGGGGGCTATCGCTAACGTCTCGTCAATATGCATGTTGCCTGCCACCTTGACTGCCCTCATGCTTGAGGTTCCATCTCCCCGACAAGCACTTCAAAGTCTTGCCAGCGCGGACGATTGGCACCGTCCAGACGACGTCGACGACAGACGTTCAGCCAAGTACGGCTGGTCAACTGGAGCCTTTTGTCGATAAATATGAGTGGGGTTCCACGCGCGTACGGGTTGTTTGGCATGGCTGAGGCTACGTGGAGGCACTCGACTGGGCGGAGCTAGAAACGCTGGCGTCGATGCGAAGCTGCTGGATCTTCTGGATGGCGACGCTGGTTTCCGTGTCGATCTCGACGTGAACCTCCTCTAACAAGTGCGCGAGCTGCATCAGAGACGCGCTCAGCTTGTCGCCCGCTTTGCGCATCGCCTGTTCGAATTGCACCGCGCTCGAAAGCTGCACGAGAATTTTGAAGGTTAGAGCTGATCAAGTATCATACCTCTGTAGTCTTTCCGATCAGGTGAGACGTACCGATTCGTCCAAACGAGTGCTCGCGAGTTGCCCCAGCACTTCTTCGATGTTCACAGTCAGCGAGACCATGTGGCTCCTAAGCTCGTCCGGGTTGCACGTTACTCCTGGGGTTGGCATGCGGTGCAATGCTAGCGCCAACGACGAGCAAACTCGAGTTAAGGCATCGAGAAGAGGCGAGAGGCGAACTGCGACCGTCGTGACCAGTACTGCCTATACATGAGTCAAGCAACGCACGATAGAATTGGTTAGACACGTTGCGAGCACAGGGGACGGTCACAGAGAACCGAAATCACCTGCTCGGCTAGATGTGCTTCAAGATTGGCGACGTGCCGTTCCTTGTCGAGTCGCACGGTCGTGTCGTGCAGTAGCTGCAGCTTGGACTGAAGAACCACCCACGCGCCGACCATTTGTTGCTACATCCACACGAGTCAGTGCACAGACGCGCCCAATAAGAATCCAGTCGTACACCAGCAGTAGTTGATCAACGTACCTGTGCGGTCTCTTCTTGGCGCTGGAACGTGGCGTTCCCCTTGGCTTCCACGAAGCACAACTGATAGTACAGCGATTGCAGCAGCTCCAGCTCCTCCGAGCCGTTGTGATATGTGGCGGGTAATACTTTCCCACTCGTCGCAACCGCATCCGTGTGCTTGGTATACCGAGGAGAGAGCTTTGTGTGTCTGGAAGCCACCGGAGAAGCCGACGGCGTCGATTGCTTGACCGCAAGCTCCACGGCTGACGCCGACGCGATTCTCTTGGGAAACGCTGGCCGCGCATTGGTCCTCACTCTTGAACTGAGTGGTGCTTCGCCTGTTCTAGAAGTTGCGTGGCGGGGATGCTTACCGGGCAAACCAGTCGATGTCGCGGCCGCCGACGCACTTCTAGCGTGAACATGCGCCGCGTCTTGCTGGGTGCGATGCTGCTTGCTCGCTCGATAAGCTTCCAGCCGCGCCTTCATGTCCTGCGGGGTGCCTGAAGTCGACAGCGATCCGTTCCTGGAATCACTGCTCGCCCCCGTTGAGCTGGAAGTAGCGTCGGCCAAGTGCCGCTTGCTGCCTGCCGTTGGCGTAGGCATCGCTGTCGACCGGGTACGCGCATTCACTGGCGTTGAGACGTTAGCAGTCGTTGATCCAGACGCTGCGCGAGGACGCGACGCTGAGGTCGGTACTACGGAAGCGCGCCCGCCTGACGCCGACGGAGTCGTCGCCGCTGTCTGCTTCCTGCCGTCTATTGGCGCTGATGCTGGCGCCGCGCGCGACGTCTTCTGGGTCTGATGATCACTCGACTTCTCCTGTTTGACCCGCGACTCCTGGTTGGTCTTCTGCAGCGAAAGGGCGTAGCGGGACGCGACCACTTTGACTGGAATGCGGGCGCCAAACGACAGCCGAGTCGCGTTAGTTGCGAGCGATATGCGCCTTCAGGACGCTATATAAGCAGCCACTAAACTGTGGACAGCAAATTCCGAGACAATATTTACACGTCCATGCCGATAGTTGCTCACCTTTCGTCGTGGGCTTCTTCCTGGGGCGAGCGCCGGGCGCGCCACTGGCCGCCTCTGCGTTCATGTTGCTTCGCGCTTTTTGCCAAGTGCCGCGCAAATCTTTCTCTACTAGAACCATCACTACCATATCTCTCTACAAGAACACCCATGTTCTCCGGATATATTTATCCAGAGTTTAGGAGGGGGGGATCGGAAACCCTCAGATTCCTTATGTAAATTTATACACTCCGCGCCAGGTTATTACGCACGCCCATTTTAAGGTGCGTTTTGCCGCGTAACTCGGTCAATTTTACGAGTTACAAGCTGCTGTTTGGATGTGTTTGACTCTGACCCAAAAGCGTTCTGGTGAATGTTTTAACGTTCTCGAATTCGAAGTTTTACGAGGGGTCCCAATACAAATTGCTGTTTTGAGCGGTGCGTCCAGTTTAACGCACACCTCAACAACATACAAATGTCAA
>JAADXW010001049.1:0-12524 GCA_023337975.1 Phytopythium ostracodes
GTCAGACTCTACAAACGCCAATCTTTCGTTTGGTGGGCTCGAAAACTTCTAGAACATCGTCAAAAGCTAAGTAACACGGGCTTTTCGCGATCGGCACGTATTTATGTCGGGGCCAGAATGTAGGTTTTGGTTGATACTCGACAACCATTGATCGGATGAGAAAACAAAATATATGCTCCAATAACATTTTGTTTGGTGAGCACAATGCCTTATTTTCAGCGTTAAAATCGTGTTTTTAGCGTTACAATTCAAGAAAAACTGTTCGGCACAGACTTATGGCGCGCACTGTATAATCGAAACGAGAGTGTTCTTAACATCTAGAGAACAGCAAGGCAGCGGTTAAGAACCGCTGCTTCAGTATATGTTTGCAGAGGGGCAACCTGTCCTGGTTGAAGAGATGCAAACATGCCGATGACCGACCACTACAGAAGTACAGTAGCAAGGAGATCCTGGCATTAGTATTGACATCCAGTCTATCTCGGCAGTGTGCGCAGATGATGGCATGACTGGTGGTCCATGCCAGTTAGAGCCGTGGTTGACGATGGAGGCGTGCTTAACTGGACTCCTTGACGCGGTGCATGTGCTTGTACTGGTTGTACTTCTTGGAGGATCCCTTGACCTGGCAGTAGACGAGCACCATCAAGTACGGGGTACAAAGGTAAGAATCATCACACCAGTGTAGCCATCACTGTATGAAGGGCAGGTGCGGCGTTCGAGACCGTACCAGGTTGGCAGGATACTTGTTGGCGTTCTTGACCATCTTGTCCTTGATCGCGGTCGGCAAGTCGACGTTGCACTTGTCTGCGATTGTCAGATACAACATTGCACGGACGACTCCAGTCACTTCCACTCCTGTTTTCAAGTGTGACAACCGTACATCGTACCTGCGAGGCGCACTAGATAGATCATCACGTCGCTCAGCTCCTCGCCCAGATGCTCCTTCTCCTCCACCGGCCAGTCTTGTCAACACCAAGAGCGCAACGTCAATAGCGAGCGGCAGCCATCGCTTCAATGCATCTCATGCTCTCACCGTCGACGGTCTTGCACTCGCCCTTCCACTGGAAGATCTCGCACAGCTCGCCCAGTTCGCCGGTAAGCGCCAGCACTAAGTTGCGCGGCACGTGGCCCTGGATGGTAAACCCATAACATGACACAACAGGTAGAGCGGAGCGGAATTGCGTCAGCACACAGCACGAGGCCTTCCTTGTGTGACTGCAAATACGCCAAATACATGGATCCAGCCGCGCGCGTCCGAGAAGTCGGCCACACGCTTGCGCAGCGCTTCGATAGTCAGTGTCGGCTCAAACCTGGAAGGCGTCGACTGCTTCGTCTCATCAGAGGACAGCGGCGCCGTCGAAGCCGAAGGCGCGGAAGCCGGAGCCGCGCTCGCTGGCTCCTCACTGGTTGATGCCGCGTCATCGCCGTCCGCCTTGCGTTGCAGGATGCAGACCCAAACAAATGTGGGCGAGCAATTAATGAATGGAACGATAGCCAAACGGCGTCGAGCCCACCGTAAGGGTAGTCCCCCTTACCAGTTTGAGCGGGTACTTGATGCCGTTCTTGATGATCTTGTCGTTCAGCGCGGCTGGAAAGTCGACGTCGCACCGATCTGAACCATTGACAGTGTGAGCTGTGTGGGTGACTGTCCGTTCTAACTGCGAGCGCAATACAAAGAGGGCTCAACGTACATACCTGCGAGGCGGACCAGGTACAACAGCACGTCGCTCAGCTCCTCGCCCAGGTGGATCTTCTCCTCCGCCGACCAGCCTTGTCAGCACCAAACACACGCTTTGTCTTGTCAATGCTCCCTGCGCGACACGTTCACAGCAGCACCGTGCCCATCGACTCTAGCGCACCGTCGACTGTCTTGGCCTCGCCCTTCCACTGGAAGACCTCGCACAGCTCGCCCACTTCGCCCGTCAGCGCCAGCAAGAGGTTGCGCGGCGTGTGGAACTGCATAGGCGCGCGAAAACACGCACGCATCAGCACCTAAATGGTCCACTACTCGCCTCGCAGCCCCCTCTCACGACGCCCACGCACCTGATCCCAGTCGCGCTCCGCCACGAAGTCGGCCATGTCCTTGCGGACCGCCTCGAGCGTCAGCGTCGGCTCGAACTTAGGCATCGTCGCGTGCTTCGCGTCCTCCATCGCTGCTTCCCTGGTCTCCTCGAATGCGTGTCAATGTCAGCACTTCAAAAGAACATTTAACGGACATCAGCATAACGAGTTGGATTCAGGTTAGCCTCTTCAAACTAATACAGAAAACACAAGGTCTCATTATTACGTAACAGAGGTTTTCATCCCCTGTTGGCATTGATAGGTGTGTGGTCGCGTTTCCCAGTCAGTCGAAGCTTTCGGCCCCACACATGCCAACGGTCTCTTTCTAGCTCTCTGCAGGTGATCATGGCGCTACTAGCGACATCCAGGCTCTCGCGGCGGTGCGCGCAGGTGCTGGCGCGCCCTGCGGCCGAGCCGCTGGCCTTTCCCGCGTCTTTTTCCCGCCCGGCGGCCCTCTCTGCGTCCTCTAACGTCGGCATTCGTCGCGTGCATCACCTGCTCACGCGGAGATCGCTGGGCGACCGGCTTCACGGTGCGGTAGCGGTGCGCGCGGCCAGCTCGACGCGCGCGCTGCAGAACAAATACAGCGTGGTGAACGACGAAATCAACGCGCGAACTGTGAACGTGGTCGGCGACGACGGCAAGATGCGTCAGAACGTGCCGCTGCACCGCGCGATCGAGGAGGCGCGCGCCAAGTGCGTGGACCTCGTGCAGGTCTCGCAGAACGGCAGCCAGGTCGTGTGCCGCATGTTCGACGCCAAGAAGCGCGCCTTCTCGCTCAAGAAGGCCGTCAAACAGCAGAAGCCCAAGCCCGACAAGGAGGTCAACTTCACCCCCAAGATCGCGGTACGTGTTGCGACTCACACGGACGTGTTCATTGTAGTCGGCATGTGCTAACGCCATTGCTCTTGATACCCTGCAAATGCGACAGCCTCACGACCTGCAGGTGAAGGTGAACCAGCTCAAGAAGTTCCTGAGCAAGGGGCACAAGGTCAAGGTGACGGTCAAGTTCGGCAACCAGTTCCACTTGAAGGACAGCGCGCTGGAGCAGCTCGCGGCCATCAAGGAGACAGTCGGAGAGGAGGTGGGCACGCCGGATGCCGAGCCGCGCCTGCAGTTCGGCGGCGTCTACGTGTTCTTCGCCCCGGCAAAGTAGGCGCCGGTGGTGGCGGCGAGGCGTCGAACGAGATGCCTCGCGATCGATGTGGATGGTGGAGGACGCCCGCGGCACTGGGAAGCGGCATTGGTTACCCTTTTTAAGAGAGAGAGAACGAGAGGAGAGAGAGTTCATGCTCTATAGAACGCTAACACACGACAAAAAGCACTTTCGCAAAGACATCGTCACTGACACCTGGAACTCATCGTTCCGAGGTTGCCGGACACTCCTTGCGCTTCCTTCCAAGCTATAGCGGCGTAGACGGTGTACCCGACACCACCAGTTCGCCCAGAAGGCGAACAGCGCGATCATATGCAGGGGCCAACGCCCCGAGATGCACAGGCCGCGCGAAGAGGTCGAACGCGGATGCCATCCTCCACATCGACGTCTCATGTTGCACTCGTACCCCTTCGCGTACCCCTTCGCGTACCCCAAAGCGTATACTGTACACCCAATCGTCCCTATAATAAGAGCGCACACGGTACTCTTCGCTCTTCTCCCCCCGCATATCCGAGCCGGAAGATCCCAAGACGAAGGAAGAAGCGAAGGAAACGACCGACCGCCGGACGCCCTCCTTCCTATCGATCTGCAGCGCACAGCGAGCGCACACGAGCCATGAGCGGAGGTGACAAGGGGCCGGAGTCCAAGCCCACGGCGCAGGCGGTACCGCCGGCCAAGCGCGCGTCGCTCAAGAAGCAGGCGAGCGTGGGCAACATCTCGGAGGAGATCGAGGACGACCTGAGCACGCTGCCCAACATGGAGGCTTCGGAGCTGTACTTCCTGCTGCAGCACCACCACTCGTGCGGCGCGCGCTCCACGCTGACGGACTCGGCCAGCGCCGTGCATCGCGAGGAGCTGCTGGCGCTGGTGCGCCAGCACAAGATGGCGCCGTTCTACAAACGTGTGTGCGCTGAGTTCCAGTGGCAGGCGGACGAGGCGCTGGCGGCCAGCATGGCGGCTGCGAACGAGGAGGAGCTCAGGGCGCTGGACGAGCGCCTGGTCGACGCGGAGCAGAACCTGGGCGACATTGAGGTGCTGGAGGCGCTGCTGGCCAAGGCGCGCATGTTCTCGCGCGTGGGCGACAAGCAGGCGGCGCTCGAGGCCTTCAAGGTGGCCGGCGAGAAGCCGCAGTCCATCAACCAGCGCATCCTCGTGGCGCTGCACGTCATCCGTATCGGGCTCTTCTTCCGCGACCTGCCGCTCGTGGAGCAGTACATCAAGAAGGCGGCGGCGCTGATCGACGAGGGCGGCGACTGGGACCGCCGCAACCGACTCAAGGTGTACGAGGGCTGCTACTTGATGATGGCGCGCGATTTGAAGAAGGCCGCGCGGCTCTTCCAGGAGTCGGTCGCGACCTTCACGGCCACGGAGCTCATGCCGTACAACAAGATGATCTTTTACTGCGTCATCACGTGCGTGCTTAACCTCGGCCGCGTGGACCTCAAGAAGAAGATCGTCGACTCGCCCGAGATCCTCGCGGTCATCAACGAGATCCCGCACCTATCGGACTTCCTCAACGGGCTCTACGAATGCGACTACAAGAAGTTCTTCTCGGCCATGGTCGACCTCGAGCCCTACATCCTGCGGGACAAGTACCTGTCGACGCACGCGCGCTTCCTGTACCGCGAGCTGCGCGTGCTTGCCTACGCGCAGTTCCTCGAGGCTTACCGCAGTGTGACGCTCGCGTCCATGTCCCACGCCTTTGGCGTGAGCGTCGAGTTCCTGGACGCCGAGGTCGCGCGCTTCGTGGCCGCCGGCCGCCTCAACGCCAAGATCGACAAGGTCGCCGGCGTCATTGAGACTAACCGCCCCGACGCCAAGAACGCGCAGTACCAAGACGCCATCAAGAAGGGCGACCTGCTGCTCAACCGCATCCAGAAGCTTGCGCGCGTCATCAACGTCTAGTGCACTCGAGTGAGTAAGGAGGAGTGACCGCCGCGACGGTGTGGAGACAGAGATGCGTGGAAGGTTCACGTTGCCGCCCGGAGAAGCTAACGATCGCTACGTGCTCTCTAGTCAGAAACCGCCTTGGCAAATACACAAGACCGACGTTTGACCCGACCAGACCCGCGTGTTGCATGTGTGTCGTGTGATGCAGAGCTGACCGGCGTCCGTCCAAGCCGCAGCTTTATAAATCTGTTTGGTGCTGATCATGCACGGCGAAGGGGGGCTCACTCACTCACCCCCTGTCCAATGTCTAACGTGCATGCAATCTGTCGTCCTGTTCAGCTGAGCACTAGCTGCGCGAGCTTGTCGACCGGGATATTCATGCGCGACGCGTCGCCGAAGCCGAGCACGATCGTGGCCGCGTCGTGCTCGCTGAAGTCGCGCGCCAGCCCGTCCACAAGCTCCAGAACCAGCTCGACGCTGAGTGCCTCCAGCTGCGAGACGCGGTCCACGCGCTGCAGGAACTCGCGGCGGTTGCTCTCGATCGAGTCGCGTAGCTTGCGCAGCACCGCGCGCTTGTCGGCCCGCAGGAACTTGTCGGGGCGCGCCTCCATGTACTTGGCGCTGTACTCGTCCATCTCGAAGAGCACGAACACGCGGCCGGCCACCTTGACGCGCGCGCCGACGTAAAAGTCGGTCAGCCCAAGGAACTCGCCGCTGCCGTCCGACCTCTTGACGCGCGTGCGCTCCAGGAACTTGCCGCCGCTGAAGCCGGCGTTGCGCTGCGGTGGTTCCGAGATGGTGACGCTCTGGTCCGAGACCACCACGGCCATGACGAAGCGCCGACTGGCGTCTTCTGGGCCGGCCGTCTCGAACTTGGCGCGGAAGCGCAGCACCTCGGTCGTGTCAAGCGACTCGACGCTCTTGAGCGGCGCGCGCGGCAGCAGGTGGTAGCACGAGAGCAGTGAGTCCTCTTCCGACCCGATGCCCGAGTGGGGAGGCGGCGATACGGGCGGCGCGCGAGGCGACGGAGAGTTCGAGAGGCTCACCGCCGGTCCCAGCGGCCGGCCCTGCGACTTGTACCACTCGCGTGTGGACTCATCGGCGTCCAGCAGCAGCAGTTTCCGGCGGAACACGTCAACGAGTGCGCCCACCTTGAAGTCTTCCCACATGTAGTACTCGGTCTTGAGGCTCGTCGCCGCTTCTTCCTCGCCGCCGACGTCGTGCGCAGACGTGAGGCCGATGCTGGCGGCGCCGCTCGCGATGCCCTCGAGCTTCTTGGCGAGCTTGGCGCGGTTCAGCAGTTTGGGGAACGGGTCGCAGCCCGAGTTGCGCTCGTAGCTCTCGAGGATCTCGACCGTGTTGTCCGCGAGGAAGAAGTGCAGCGTGTACTGGTGTGTGAGCCCGTAGAGGCTCGCCGTGTCGTCCCAGACGGCGAAGAACCGCAAGACGTGGCGGTCGTGGTCCAGGAAGCGCCGCAAGTGGTCGCCTGGACGCGCAAACTTGCCCAGCGTCGCCTCCATGAAGGCCTTCATCGGGTACTGCTTCTTGCCGTAGTTGGCCAGCGGGTCCTGGCCCGTTTCGCGGGACATGTGCGCGCGCCGCAGCTCCGTGTACGCGTCTTTCGGCGGCCGCTCGTCCGCGGGCACCTCGACGCCAAGCTTGGTCTGCAGGTGCTGGCGCGTGAAGGCATCCGCGCTGATGAGGTGGAACGTGCGGCCGTAGAACGTGACTTCGTTGCCCACGTTTAGGTGCGCAGCCGTGAAGAACTGGAGGTTGCCGCGCGCGTCGCTCTCGGGCATGGGGATGCGGTGTCGCTTGACGAAGTTGCCCTGCAGCATGCCGCTGTTCTCGACCTTGGGCTCCGTGATCTGGACGCTGCCGTCCTCCAGGTAGAAGAGCACTTCGCACAGGCGCACGCGGTAGTTCTCGAGGTTGCTCTCGTGCACCGGCTCGAGGAAGAAGGCGCCGAAGCGCAGCACCTTCTTGTCGTTGACCACGAAGCCCGGCGCGAACGGCCCGGACGACTGCGAGACGATCTGCCCGCCGCTGTTGGGGTCGAGCGTCAAGCCGATGCCCTCGAGCTCGCCGCGCTGCGCCAGCTCGCGGATGTAGAAGGACGCGGGCTTGGCGTCGCCCAGCGCGTGGCCGCGCATCTTGGGCGCCGTGTCGCCGTGCCGGCGGAAGGCCATGGGCACGGCCTGGTGCTTCTCGAGCAGCGCCGGACTCGGCATGGCTGCGTCACGTGGAGTAGTGGTAGTAGGGAGGGGCGGGTCGGTCCGTCTGGCGTCGCTTCCTGTCGTCCTCAAGCGAAGATTCGGCTCTAACGCGGGGCGGAGGGCGGCGGAGAGAGACCTGGTGATTGCCCAAAGCGGTCCCTCGCCATGGCGGTGGGCTATTGATATCCCCTGACCTCGGCTGAAGAGAAGAGCACTTGCCGAAATAGCACGCGCGCACGACTATTTCAGAACCAACAGATCGCGCGCGCGGTGGTTCTGGTCGAGTGGATACCAACCACTCCACCCGCACCCAGGGTCTATAATTACAGAGGCAAAGCGTCGGGTTCGCCTCTCCATCGCTCGCTTCGGTTCCCCCACGGCAAGAGCAGCGCGTTCAAGCCCTTTGTCGAGGTATAACGAGTGGTCCAGGCGGATGAACATGGTCAACGACCGTCAGACAGCCGTTTGAATGAGCCAAATAGTATACTTACGAAGTAGATAGCGCGACGCACAAGCTGTTGCTCTCTATCTCCGATCACTTGCGCAGTTTCGTGGTCCAGACGAGCGCGTGCGAGCTGCGCACGCGCACCTCGACGGGTTCCTCCTGGTCGCTGGCGGCGTCGTCATCGTCGCGGCCGCCCACGATGTGGTTGGAGCTGCTAATGAGCCCGCCGAACTTCATCTCGTCGCCGTCCAGGTTCCACTTGAGCCCGGACGTGGTGGTCGACTTGCAGGCGCCATCGACCGGGATGAGGCCGCACGTGCGCGTCTCAAAGTGCAGGTTGGGGCGGATCACGTGCTCAAAGCCGGGAAGAAGCAAGCGCACGGTCGTGTCCTCCGAGAGCAACACCATCTGCGCAAAGTGCTCGCTCCACCGGAAGAGCGCGTTGATGTTCTGCATCTCCTGGTCGAAGCGGCCGCCCATGGCGCCAAAGATCATGACGGCGTAGCGCTGCTGGTCATCTGCTTCGCGCTCCTGCACCTCGTGGATGAGCTGCAGGCACTTGTCCAGGTCGTTCGTGTCCTGGTTCGGGTCGTGAACGACCACCGAGCCCTGGCGCTCGTAGAACTCTCGCACGTCGTCGCGCAGCGAGTCCAGGTCGCCCTTGATGAATTGCGGCACGACCAGGTCCTGCGCGTCCACGCTCTGGCTGCGGTCGAAGAGGCGGTTGGCGCCGCCGTCCGCGCACACTGTCAGCTGCGCGCTGCTCCAGAGCGTCCAGAAGAACTCGCGCATGTGGATCTGCGAATGCGGCGAGATGTGCCCGCGCGCGCGCCACGGACTGCCGTGCGAAGCGTACGGCGCGTTCAGCACCAGCACCGCCAGCTTGGGCACCTGGTCGCGATGCGCCTCCGGGTCCGACCAGAACGCGTTCGAGTGGAGCTGAGTGGGCAGCGAGGAGGAGGGCATCGAGGAGGAGGAGCTCATGGTGGTGGCGGCGGCGATGGCGTAGTAGCGGCGAAGGGGGCGGACGAAGGGCAGGAGGAGGCGGCGGCGTGGGTGGGAGGTTATTGCCGATATCAACCGGATCATGTTAGCCCTGCTCGCCACGAGAGTCTCTCCCGCTTCGTCCGACCCCAACTGTCACAACTGAGAAAAAACCGGTATTGTGACGATAAATCCGCTTTTTTTTGCTTGGTACCGATTGTATTGCATTTCGTGTGGACCCCTCTGTTTTGGGCGCTTGTTTTGTAGTGCTCAAATACCGTAAAAACACTCATTGAGGCGGGTAAAACGGAGATTGACCTATGCTGGGCACTGACGCTCCTTGGACAGTAACGGCAGATGCGAAATCAGTGATGCAGCAATTAACGTGCGCACAGATGCGGAGCAGAGCGCTGAACAATACACGACGACGTGAAGGTGGCGATGCAGTGGCAATGCCCCAGGCATCATGGCGAGAGCTACCTGCGCGAGGACCGATCGGGCTTTTACGTCCCGTTCCGATGATCTGTCGCCCCTGGACTTCCGACACATCGCTTAAAACCAGTACGACCCGCTTCTAGCCAAATTAACTGATTTAACAATAAAATACTCGCGTTCTGGCGGTTTCTTTTCCTAGCTCGCGATGGTAGGGCAACGAACGGGTGCGTAAAGTCTGGCACTGTACCGCACGCCCCAATCACTTGCATTTTGTATGGTTCATTCTGAAACTAAGCCCCCCAACCAGCTGGCGAGCGGCGCGGAAAACAGCTGCGACCGGAGCGCCAAAATGTCAGGCAGCCCACCCCACCCCATCTATTGTGCTGTACGGTCCTGCGCCGTCGCTACAGTCGCTCTCCCTCATTTCCCGAGCCGATCGACAGGAGACAAGCGCTCGAGACTCTCGCACACACGCAGGCCGTTGCTGTACTCGTTGCTCGCGCTATTTATCCACCCAGCCAGCATGATCGCGAGCGTCCAGACCGTCGCGCTGCTCTCGGCCGCCGCCGCCGCCATGATCGCACAGGCGAGCGCCTACTCGAGCTACTGCAAGCTCATCCCGAACGGCGAGACGCTCGGCAAGTCGCTCGGCCACACGGACGGCGGCTACACGGACTTCGGCACCATGTTCTCGGACGCCGGCACTAAGTGGAGCGCCGTGTGCTCCGAGACGTGGCCCGGCGGCTCCGTCACGGTCGGCTCGGCGCTCGGCGACCCATGCTGCACGTGGACGGAGGGCGGCACCCCGGACTTCACCATCTCGGAGGTGCCCGGCACGGACACAGAGGGCACGACGTGCGCAACCTCGACCTCGACGGCCTCGAGCGCCGCGGCCGCGGCCGCGACCACCACGACCAGCAGCACCGGCTCGGCCGCCGCGACGACCGACGACACGTCCGCCGCTACCACGGCGGACGTGACGGCGTCCAGCAACTCGACGGCCAGCACGACCACGACGACCGACTCGGAGGATGGCTCGTACTGCGAGTAGACAAGCAAGCGCCGAGAGAGAGAGACAGCCTTTGATGTTCTATCCAGTTTTTGGCGGAGTGACGCGGTAATTTGGAAACGTGATATTTTGTTTTCGGCCTGTGCGGCGCGTTGCTGAGCTCTCTTGCTCGGTTGTCACACGTGTTCGACGCCAGTGAAAAGCACTTGCATGTGTGTCCTAATCGGCCGGCGTTCACACAGACACACGAAGGGACTGGACACTGGGGGAAACAGCCTAGCGTGATGATAAAAATAGCTGCGATGTGAGAACCAAGAGTTGGTACGACACAGTCGACCAAGACACAGCATCGACGGATTGATGGTGTAAGCGACGCGAATAAAGCAACCGGGCGTCCGCACAGACAGCTATACAATATTATCATGAACAGCCTGATCCCATCATGCATACTGCCAGCAGCGGCAAATCGTGCAGCGCCATCGGCACCGGCGCCATCTTCGTCGCGCCTTCATGCGTTTGCTGACGTGGACTTGTTGCTACTGTTTTGTATCGGATAGGGTTCAGGAACCTGATCCCTGAACTAAATTTAGTTCAGGTCGCGTAAAAGTGCGGCCGGCCAGACGGCGAACCAGGCGGCAGGGGTGCAACAAGCGATCGACACGAAGATGCGCGTGGTTCTTTTACGCTTTGTATACAAGCGAGCATACGAGACGCTCCCATTGTGCAGCCGCACCCTCGGAACGTGGAGGATGCCACGATGTTCAAGGTTATTATAGAACAGTGCAAGCATGTTGGCTCATTATACAGGGCGTGGAAGGACCCGAGAGCTTGAGGAGCGATGCCGAGGCACCAGCGAGGAAGGAGCGAGCAATATAGGATGGCCGATGCATCGGGTGTGGGCTGGGCAGTGTTTTTGGAATATTTCCTAAGCACTATCCTTTCGAAATGAAACGCGGGATGCGACCAGGCGCAGCTGAATACGGAGATTTGATAGAGCAGTACAGCGTGTACAGTATCATAATGCGGGTTCGTAAACTTAGCAGAAATCATAGCTAAAATTCGTATACGATATGTTAGCCAAAATTAGAGCAAAAAAATATTCGATTGAAATGTTGCGAGGCGCTGGAGTGATCTTCATACGGTAGAGCACAAGACACCTGCCTGTTGTAAATTCTAGATTGTATTACAGTACGACAGTTCTGGTTACTACTGTATGCACATGTAAATGCGAGGTGGGCACCCCGGCTCTGCCCGTGCCGGCGGTGCCGGCGCTATCATGGGCCAACTGCACTGTCGGCATTGTCGGCACCATAAACAAACAGCTGGCGCGCGGGAACGCTCGCACCCTCGGAATTAGCGCTTTTTCTGCTATCAAAGGTCAAATGCGGGGTAAAGGCGGCGGCTGTATCCAAGAACCAAAAAACGACCGTTCGACCCCTTTCTGGCTTGGGTCAAGCGTCAGTGATGACGACGATTCCCTTTACCAAAAAATTATGATGTGTTGTCCAGTGTCTTTATTTACGGTGCCATACAGTACGTACTGAACTCTGTGCATTACGTTGCAGTACAGTACATTGTACTGAGGAGTCGACGCGTTGCCATCCGCCTTCGCGATTCCCAGCCGGACGGCAACCGTTTCAGCGAACTGCGACTGCTCCCCTGTCATTCCATCCATACTGGCATCACCTGTCGCAGGCACAGTCACTCTGCTGCCAGACGGGCAGGCGAAAACAGCTGCTTCGGTGATGGCATTCATACACTCTGTCTTTGCGTTTGTATGCCGTGGTGCCGTACTGTACGGTATCGTAAGACAAAAAGCGAAAGCCCCAACCCAGTCTGACCATCTGCCCGCAAACAGTAAAAACGTCAACCCGTTCTGGCTCGCGCTCTCTTAGTTGCACGATGGAAAACGGCCGACATCTTGGGAATTGTATGCCACACGTTGTGTGCCTTTCGCTGTCAGCCTTTGGACCGCACCACCAACTCTTTATTGTAGCTCATGCACAGCGCGCTCGTGTCTCCGTCGCTCACTTTCCAATTCGCTCAGCAGCACTCAGAGCACCCCCACCTCCCTTCCACACTTCGAACACCGCACAGATCCGCCAAGATGGCCTTCACCTCGTTCCGCTCGATTGTGCTCGCGGCCGCCGCCGTGTCCATGACGCTCTCCACCACCAGCGCACTCTCCAGCTACCTCTCCAAGATCCCCAACGGCAACTCCTTCACGCAGGGGCTCGGACACCCGGACAACGACAGCTCGCAGTACACGGACTTCGCGACGGCGTTTGCTGCTGAGGGTCACGAGTGGACGTCGACGTTGTGTCAGGCCAC
>JAADXW010001050.1:0-12520 GCA_023337975.1 Phytopythium ostracodes
TCGTCCGCGGCCACACCGTCGCTCAGAAGGCCAGCCACACGCCACACATTGGACGCACTGTCCAGCACCACGACGTCTCCGTTCTTCGGGTGCAACGCCGCGCTCCATACCGACGCGTCGCCGACATCCAGAGGCGCCACCACCACCAGCGCAGGGCTGATGGTTGAAGTTTCCATAGAATGATGGTTACTCCTCCCTCTAAGTTTCTTTTAGAATGATGGTCAGTTTCCCGAAGCAAGCCGGCCTCGACTCCCAAGAAAGGTGCGACCACTTCCCTTCGCCGCTCAACCGCTTCCTACTCGCTCGTGCTGTGCCGCGCATCAGTTCGAGAAAAGCCGCCGACTGTGCACTGTGCAGGACGCAGAGCCAGCAGCATCAGCACCCAGCACGCGCCCTCGGCAAAGACCTTTGCGCACGCGAGACGCCGAGCCCGCGGACCCGCGACTACGCCGCGTCTTGGAGCACGCGCGACGTCAAGATGGTGGTGTTCGGAAGGGATGCGGCAATGCAGAGGATAGAAGCAGCGATCCGGGAGGAGGGGCAGCGGAACCGGGAGGCACTGCTGCTGATGCAGGATGAGAAGAACGAGATGGGTCGTCGCCTGAGCGCCGCGCATGTCAAGAACTACGCGCACTCGGCCTACACAAACGACCAAGGCGATGAGCTACTGTGGAGATTCGACCTGAGGGTCCGCGAAGTTGCGAGGCGACTAAAAATCCCGAGTGGCATCGTCGGCGTCCCATTTCGCTGGGACAACAGGATCGAACGAGACCAGGCACTGGACTGCTGCGTGTACCTGCAGGATGTAGCGGCTACTTGACTCGGCGTTGATCGGCTGGCCGTCGTCAACATCTCAGGACACGAGTTTCTGTTCGGTGCGGAGTTTCCAGATCGCGGCATCAACCTGAGCGGCGGCGTTGATTTGCTGGTAGTACAGGCGGGGCTGGCCGACTCAACTCCTCCTGATGAGTGGCCGATTATCGCGCGCGCTGCCATCGGACTCAAGAAGCCAGGACGCCGCGCCCATCGCTTTCATCAACACGGCATGAACCAAGCCATCTCCGAGCTGCTAGCACTCGATCAGAAGGCGGGCGGTGCCGTGTTCGCGCTGCTGACTGGTCTCATGGGTCAGTGGTACTTCTTCTGACTCGGGGACAACAGAGAGCTGTTCCAGCTCGAGATCAACGACTTCCTGACTGATGTGGCTACGCTGCCGATATGCTCACTGTCTATGTGGAAAGGATGCGGTACCAAGTGGTGCTTCACTCGATGGTGGTCGAAACCCACCAAGCAGCGAAGCTTACGTCGATGAATTGACGGTACGAGTACCACGCGGCGCCGGAGGTTCCGGAGCGACATGGTACACGACCAGAACCCGACCCGGCTCCCCAGTCAGCAGACACCAATTCCACAACTCCTCGGAACATGGGCTCGCGTCTCATGAGCTTAGGCAATCTCTTTGCCAGGACGGTGCGCATCCTGTTTCTTTGTATCCCTATCACGGAAAGGGCTCGTGATCGAAACAGCGGGCTTCGCTCATCACGTTAAGCCACGCTACGCTGTCCATTAAGTTTTCTTTCAACTGCACCTCAAGGTTTACACTCACAAGTAATTCTAACGACTCACACAAGCACCTCCGGGTTGTACTTCAGTGCGTCGTCGACACTCTTGACGTTCTCATCGTCGCAAGGCGCAAACCACTTCTCGTCGCAAAACGCCAAAATGTGCGTCCAGAGTGCCCCTGGTAATACGTGTGAGCGCGCCGAGCACAGGAGTAAACAGCGAACAGCTTCACAAAACCCGCGAGGGAAGTCGCGATGGCTGTCCGTGGACCAGAACCGTTCCGCCGACGTGATGGCGAGCGCGAAAGTCCCGTGCTCGCTCCGAATCGATGCGTACTGCTCCTCGGCGTTGCGCCACTCTCCTCGGATAACCACACCGTCCGGCGAGAGCTGCCCCGCGTACAAGTAGATGCCAACTTCGCGACAGACGACGTATGCCTGGTCGTACGCAATGCCCAAGCGGTTCCATCTACCGGTGACAGGCCGTGTCTGCTCGAAAATACGCTCACGACTCGCGCCGACAAGTTGACCACCGGGATAGAGCGTCATGATCAGCTCGAAGGCGTACTCGTACCCGTCCGAGTCGGTCGCCTCGCCCTTGAGCTTGTAGTGTCCGCTTGTCAACGCCTTTATCGCCAAGTCTTCTTCCTCGTCGTCGGCTATGATGTCTGTTTTCACCTCAATGCCTTTGTGCTCTTCTGGTTTGACTACTGGCGCTATCGTGACGGTAGCGACCGCCTGATCAATCGGAGGCTCGGACTTCGTGGCCGGATCTTGCTTCTTCTCACGCTTATAGTTGCCACCGACATCTGCGTCGTACCGAACGCGAACAAGCCCGAGCTCAAACTCCCCCTTGCCACCTTCATATCCATCGGCGTGGCCTTCGTCCACGTTGCGCCACTTGCCGACCAGCTTGTCCCTCTCGCCGTTGGCATCAACACCGCCAGAGTATCGGAAGCGGCCCACAGCATCACGCACGCGGTATTCGAGGATATAAATGACGCGGTTGACCTGCCAGTTGCCGTACACCGTGCACACTTGCGGGTGAACAAGCTCGCGCGACGTCCCGCGCAGTGTTCCATCTGGAAACAGCCGCAGCGACACGATGCACTCGTCCTTGGTGATAGCGGGCGGAGCGGAAGAGCGACGTCGATGGCCACGTCGACGAGGAGTGGGCGACACCACTGGCGTCTTGTAGGTCGTGAACCCTTGGAAGTCGTACTTGCCGGGGCGGAGCGGGTACAGGCGCGAGGGTCGGCCAGCGGCCATGTCGGCGTCTACGATACTGTATTCTGCGTTTGGGTCGATTTGCACGAGTTTAAAGAGCTGATCCTCGGGCTTGGGCTGCTTCGCTAGCGACGGAGACAGCGCAGTGTTGTCATTAGAGCCGCTAGTCATTAGGTCTTTGCTGGGAATGCCGGCCGAGGAACGCGCCTGCCGCTGGAACGGCAGCGACCATTGACCATCAGCGACATCTGCGGTCAGCAGCTTACCTACCGCCTCTGCAGCGCGGATGTGCATGTGGCAGCGCACCGTGTGCCGGTCAATGTGATTTGCGCGCTTGGTCACATCGAACCAGCAGCAGTATTCGAACTTGCCCGTTCGGTTACCAGTCGAGCCAGTCGACTCCACGACGCCAGGGTCTTGCTTCAGTGCCCCATCACCCGACACTGCACCTTGTTTGCCGCTGCAAGATACGCCGCCATCGACCTTCTCGTAGGCCGCACCGCCAGCCACATGGGCGATCAAAACGTGGTCATTCCCGGGCCAGACGCCATTGACGACGACGGCATCCCCCCCCTCCGCTGTCGGTGGTACGTCTCCTTCGCTCTTGACAGCCGTAGCCACCTCTACACGTCGCCGCTTGGCCCCATCGCCTCCATCCGCAGCAATGCCTCCGGTAGAACCACTTGCTGCCGTCGGGCGCTTCCGCCAGACTTCGCCGAGCAGAGTGCCGTCCGAAGAGATGCGGAGACAAAGGCGACTCGTGTCGCTCAGAAAACCGCCGATGCGGCCCTCGTATGCGCACTCGAGCGGCGAGATCGCCTCCGTAGACGCATTGGAGAGCGCCACCCGCCTGGAAGAAGCGCAGCTTTCGTCACTGACGCCCAGCGGCACCTCTTCCTTGATGCGCACGGCCATCGCTTCTTCTTGTGGATGTCTCCGTTGTTGCCTTTTAACTTTTTCGCATTTGGGTGTATTTAATTGGTCAATAATCTGAATTGAGCTATTCGATTGATTGAAATGCTGCAGTGTTATCATGGGAAGCAAACGCGCATGGCCACCAAAGGGCATGCATCATCTCGTGCCAACTCGCTTTTCACATGTAGCAGCATAAATATTAGATAGATGCCCTCTTCTGTATTTCCTCAGCCCTTCACTCTGCTCCCATCTCTCGATACGCTTGTCCAGCGATTGCGACGTTGTCGTTGATGAGGGCAGGCTGCTTGAACCAGTCGTAGCCAAAGAGCGACACGATCTGCACCACCAAGTGGCTCGGCAGCGCGCGCGGGGATCCGGGAGCTGCACGCAGCGCCACTAGGAGCAGTAGTTTGACACAGTCGCGGAAGTGAACCGGGTAGTATTTGTGATAGGCCGCGCTCCACACGCGTGTGGCCTCCACGAGACGAAACTCGAGGCACCCGCGCTCGGCCCGACTGCGGAACGCGCTGAGGTCCGCGTTCTGCCATGAGCCGCGCAGACTGTCCGCGAACGGCGAGCCAAAGTACATATAGGTGCACCGGTTGTCGTGCATGTGGTACTGGAGCAGGTAGTTGACGTGGTCGCGCGTCCACGAGCCGGCCAGCACGCACTCTTGCGGGTAGAGCAGCTCCCGCGAGGTGCCGACTGTCATCCCGTCGTGCTTGAGCTTCAGACGGACCTGGCACTCGTACACGTAGCCGTTCTCGCCAATTGTGTGGCCGTTCAACACGTACAGCCCCGGAGTGAGCGGGTACAGCGGGTTGTCCACCGCCTCAACGCGGTAGCCGGCAGCAGGCGGAGACACGAGGCGAAGTTTGAAGTCTTCGCCCTCCGCGTCCTCCTCCATGGCGTTCTCCAAATCGATGCACTTGCCCGACAGCCCGCGCTTGCTTGATAACCGGCCGACAACCTTGATGAACTGCGTCGAGTACGGGTCGCGGCACCAGCGCACGAGCTTGAAGTGCACGATGAAGCACTCGCGGTGCCCCGACGCGTTCTCTTTGCCGGTAGACGCATCCGATCGGCCTGGCAGCGCGCGACCGTCGAATGCAAACACCTTGGTTGCGTTCTCTGCAACTTCTTCGTCTTCGTTCGCTTCGTTTCCTTCCGCGTCGCCACCATCAGCGGGGCCGGCGGTGTGTTGATCATGTTCATCGGCTTCGTTGTTATCACCGGCGGCTGCAGGATGCTCTTCTAGGACATCTGCAGCTTCAGCGGTACCACCAACATCTTCGTTACCGGCGTTCGCTCTATCGTCTGTGATGCTCAAGCCATTACCGCCAGCGTCGCGCGGGTTGGCGTTGAGATCGGCGTCCAGAGGCTCGACGTCTACCGAGAGGCTGCTGTCGGCGAAGACGCGGAACGTGAAGCGCTGCGGCGACTCCAGGAACGCGAACTTGCCCTCGCACGTGAAGACCTTGGTCGCGCTCATGCCGGGATAGCTTTAGGTGGAAGAAACGCGAGCAGAAGCGCACAGGGTGGGTGCGAAAGGAGACTGAGCAGCCTTGATTGACGTCAAATGTTCTCTTCCCGATGTCCAAGAGTGCCGATGGCGACGCGAAAATGCAAGGAACTACCCGACCCGACAGAATAATACGATGGTCAACGCATGCGGATTGGTTGATAGCCAAGATGTAACGCTCTTGATTGGTTGAAACATCACATTAGCAGTGTATGATTGGCCAGAAATGAATTTTCTCGAACGTTGGATTGGTCAGATACGGTGAAAAATGCGTGAGGACCCGAAAGGTCGCCGATGTAGCATCATGGTTCATGGACAGCCACGGCCGTGCATCACTATTTAGCCGCGTGCACCGTTGGTCAACAGTAACACATCCACGGGTATATCAAGCTCTTAACCTGGGTAATGTGTGCTCGTTGACAAGCGCTAGTGCCAGTCACGATGTTATACATGTAGATCGGAGCCCAGACGCGTAACTGCGAGGCGTGAGAGCTGTTTCCGCTATAGTAGCTGCTCCCTTCCGGACAGGATCGGGGGTGGTCACATTGGGAATGCTGTAAGTTCTGCAGGCCCATCCGGATTTAGAGCGCCCGTGCAATCAGCGGGGCGTCAGCCTCTTCCCCGTTTGGTATTGTCGCTGCTGTCGTTTCCACAACGATCGCGACGCTTCGAGCTCCGGATCATGGGGACCATGAAGCGACGCCGTCCGGGGCAGACCCCTCGGCTGGTCGGTTAAGCTTTTTCTACGCCTCCTTGTCGTTTTTCGCTCGCTCTCGCCCCTTTGCACCTGCGCTCTTGCCTCTTTTCTCACCCGTCCGTCCTTGCCAATAGATAACGGCCCCACGGGTCGCCTGCGGCGCCAAACAGTCGGGTGGGGTAACCCGCCGTCCGAGAGCAGTTATCATCTTGCGTTGCATCCTCCGAGCCGCCGCGGCGATCCGCACAACGCGAACGGAGCGCAACGCATCAATCCGACTGACATCAACTTCTCAGCGACTAAGCAAGGCGTGAAGAATGCTCGGCGTCTCCAGAGTCGCGCTCTTCAGCCTGAGCCTGGTGAGCCTGCTCGCGCTCACGTCGGACGCGTACTGCCCCAACGGCTGCAACGCGCAGGGGACGTGCGGCAAGAACGACAAGTGCACGTGCTACCTGCGGCAGGACGAGTACAACAAGGATATCTCCTACCCGGCGTTCATTGGCCCGGACTGCTCCATGCGCACGTGTCCGTACGGTGACGCGTGGGTGGCTGTGCCAAGACCTGTCGACGACCCTCTGAAGGAGACAGTGGGCCACCACAGGACCGAGTGCTCTAGCCGCGGGCTGTGCGACTACGCGTCCGGCATCTGCGAGTGCTTCCCAGGGTACGAAGGCAAGGCGTGCGAACGTACTGTGTGCCCGAACAACTGCAACGGCCGTGGCGTATGCATGACGCTCGCCGCCATCATCGAAGAGACTCCGTCAACGATCGCCCCTACTAGTCCCTATGCTGCATGGGATGCCATCAAGCATATGGGTTGCTACTGCGACCTGGGTTACCGCGGCCCAGACTGCTCGCTGAAGGAGTGCCCCAGTGGCGAAGACGTGCTGCTGGCGCACGGCCTAGACCAGGGCCGTGACTGTGGTGGCCGCGGCCGCTGCAACTACGAGTCGGGCGAGTGCGAGTGCTTCCCGGGCTACTACGGCACCACGTGCAACGCGCAGACGACGGTCAGCTAAGTGCGAGAGGAGAAGAAGCTACGACGATGGACGCAGGGGAGGGTTCTATTCACGCCGGCGGGTTTCATTCGCTCGCTCTTTCAGGCTGTCGAGGTGGCCACGGAAGCCACCGTCGGCCAGAGACTTTCGTGCACTCGATAGTGTGATGCAGTTGACAGGGACAGCGAATGATTCACCACCTAAACGATCAATACAACATCAGAAAACTACGCCTGTGTTGGGCTTCTGAAGCACTCCGATCGTCTGGAGAGTCTCCAACAACCTCGTGGTTAGATCACATCTGAACGAGTCGACATGAATGCAAACAAGGCACTATGTGAGCAACGAGCAATAGAGTAAAGTGTGTTGTCCTCTTCTCCCCTGGGGGTGTATTCCTCGTTAGAAGCTTCACTCGGAGAAGGCGACAGCTCGCACATGCATCGTCTAGTTTACTCAATGATGAGCTCGTCGATGGACCAGTCCTCGAACGAGCCGTCGGGCAGGTATCGGCGGATAATGATGGGGATCTTGCGCTCGCGCAGCTCCTTCATGGCGATCTTGAGCGGGTCCGTCTCGCCTTCAATGTCCACCATCACGGGCGCGTTCATGCTGATCTGCAGCGCGCGCGTCCCCAGCACGCGCGCGCGCTCGTACTTGGTCATATAGCGGGTCGTGATGCGGTTGGCGTTCGGCTGCTTGTGCGACTCGTCCAGCACCTGCACCTTGTTCTCCTCGGCCGAGCCGTCGTCCACGCCCTCATACAGGTCCTCCTCGACCTCCTCTTCTTCCTCGGGCACCTCCTCGTCCTCCATCTCGTGGTGCCCGCCCGCGTCGTCGTACTCCATGTCGTCCATGCTTTCCTCTTGGCTCTTGCTCCTTCTATCCAACCGGTCGTCGAGCGTTCAAAACTGCCTCCAAGCGCGCCCTTCCGACCCACAACCAACAAAACAGCGCCTCATGCGAACTTACCACCTCGACGTCTGGTTCGCACCGTGCGAACTTATTAGATGATTACCGGGTAGTCACAACGTTGGCGACGTCTCCCGCGAAACGACGCGAATCAGTTGAACATGGCGCTTCATAATATAAACTATACACCGAGCGGCATTGGAGAGCGTTTCCCGGTCGCTGCGAGTGGTTTCTAGGCTCGGAATGCTCGCGAGCTCTCAGAGGGGGTCCTTCGCGTCCTTGTCGGTAGCCATGGGGCTGGTCGAGCCGCGGCAGCAGCAGCAGCGCGTGGTGCGCAAGAAGATCAAGGGGTGCCACGTCGTCCCGCAAGACGACTGGGGCAGTCTGCAGGAGCCGCTGCGCAGCGACTTCTCGGTTACCGAGAGCGAGGCGGATGGCGAGAACCAGCATTGGCAGCGGAAGACCAAGCGCAAGGTATTGGCGGCGTCGCGAGTGATGCGGGACCAGCTCATGCGCAAGATGGAGGAACTTATCCTCAAGGAGGCCGAGCTCGCGTCCGCCTACGAGCTGTTCGACTACACGCGGCAGAAGTGCGTGCTCGAGCATGGCGAGATCATCGCGAGGCTCGAGCGATACGAACAGCTTTTGCATGAAGTCCAGGCCCGTGCGGCCGAGATGCACAGCGCCGACATTGAGCAGCTGTTCACAACCGACGAGGAGCGAGGCAGGTGGCGACACACCAAGGAGATGGTGCACTCGATTCTGCCCGAGCTCATTGGACGCGTCGAAGAGAACATCGACGTCAACAGCGCCAAGATCCGACGCATACAGGAGCTGATGGAAGAGGTCCGAGCCGAGCGGCTGGCGCTGAGGGAAGAAATCACGACAAAAGAGGACGACATTGCGCTTGCGCTCAAGTGATGTAAAGCCTCTGACAAGAACTGCGTGTTTGCTCTTCATACAAAGCAGCAAAATCTCTAAAAGATGGAGAAAGAAATATGGCCTTCGGTGCGGACGGCATCTCAATTGAAGAGATGATGCTTGAGCTTGCTCTTCTTCTTCATCTTCTTCTTGGCCACGTCGATGTTGCGGTCCTGCCACTTGCTCTTGCTCATCTTGACGGGTCGATTGCCGATGTACTTGCCGTTCATCTCTCGCAGCGCCTTGGCGCAGTCGAAAGGGTCCGTGAAGCTGACAAACCCGTACCCGCGCGACTTGTGCGTCAGCTTGTCACGCACCACGCGCGCACGCTGGAAGGACGGGTACTTGGCAAACGCGTGCGATAGGATCTCGTCGCTGACTTCGTTGCCCAGGTCGCCGCAGAACAGGCGGAAGTCGTTGTCCGGCCAGTCCGCCAGCGTTTGGTCTTCCCAGACTTGTCCTCCCGCCATGCGAAGGTTGCGCTTGGATTTGTTGCCCTTGCCAGCATCGTTGCCACTAGAATATGAACCACTGCCACCGTTTTGTCCCGACTGACTGTTTGGTACCGGGCGGTTCGGGTCGTACTCGTAGACGCTCTGCTGAATGTTCATCATTTGCTGCTCCTCCGCCGACAGGACCTGGCCAGTCACCATGTCGACAATAGGCTGGGCCGGGAGGCGAGACGCCACCGAGGCAGGACGAGCCACAGCACCCGAAACACCAGGAGGGAATCCGCTGAGCGCACCGCGATGTGCAGCAACGTCCGCGACTGTGTTGGGGACGCCGGGCCGGAGCGGCGCCGGAGGAGCGGCAACAACACTCTCGGCTTCCACGACCGGCTTCTTCACTGGGGCCGGCCGAGGAGGAGCGACGTAAACCTTCGGTTTGGCCGCGACGATCGTCGTTGTCGCCACCGTGGGCTTTGCGAGCCCCGTAAACGCCTTCTTGGCCGGCGGCTGGCCGTCCGTTGACGTCTCTCCGTCATGGTCCGCCGCGCGCTTCTTGCCGTTGCTGCTGGCGCTTGTGGATGTGCTTGTTGAAACGCTGGACTCCCCCGCTTGCGGTGGCTGCTGCTCCAGCGACTGCAGCTCCGCCTCGAACCGCGCGAACTCGTCGTCCAGCGACGCCATGAGCTTCGCCGCGTTTCGAATCGATTCGAATGCAAGTGTTCCAAGGGCAAATCCGATAAGTTCGAATTGTCGGTATACACCATGATTTACGTTTACCAAGTCCTAAATATACCAAAACAAGGTGCGTACTTTACCCTTGATGAAAAACCTTATTTATAAGGTTGTTTAACTATCTGTAGCGGTTACGCTGATGACGAGTTACGTAGGTTATGTCGTAACCCAAATGGTGGTCCCGGCGCCAATAACTGGTCGCCAAAAGCTACAAAGGCGGCGGAACTGACTGGCGCGCGCAACTCACAGGGCGAAAGGCGCTATCTCTCCACCGCTTCGCGCTCCATCGTACCCAGAAGCATGCCGCCCTCAGACCCGCCGGCTGCGCAGCTGCTGACGCCGCGACGTCGCACCAGCGCGCTGGCCACCTCTTCGCGCGCGGCGGCGCTCAAGTACTCGGCGAGCGGCCGCGTCCTGTTCCAGCGGCAGGGCCACGTGCTGCGCGTGCTCAACGCGCGCAACGGACAGCTCCTGCATGAGTGCGTGCGCGCCGACGGCGACAACAAGACGGGCGAGCGCGCCGACGTGACGGCCATTGCGCTGCACCCGCACAATGCGCTGCAGCTGCTGGCGGCGTACGCGGACGGCAAGATCCTCGTGTGGGACTTTGTGGAGGAGAAGGTGCTGCAGGAGATGCACGCGCGTGCGCCCGTGCTGTGGATGGAGTCGAGCGTCGCCACACCGTCCATCCTCATGCTCGTGATCAGCAACACCGTGGCCGACAAGCAGCAGCAGCAGAGCGAGAACAATGGTGACAAGCAAAAGAAGATGGGAGAGGCCGACCTGCTCAGCAACTGGTCGCTCGTCGAGTTCAACATGAAGAAGAAGCGCCGCGGACGCACGCTGCTGCAGCACAAGAAGCTCGCGTTCCACACGGCGGCCATGCAGAGCTACCGCGACGCGCAGAGCAACGAGTCGGAGCAGTTCCAAGGCGACTACGTCGTGGTCGCGGCCGCCTCGCGGCTATTCGCCGTGCGTGTGCGTCGCGAAGCCGACAGCAACGCCGCTGGTGGGCGCGCCTTCACGCTACAGAAGCTGACGCACCTGCGCGACGTGACGTGCGTGGCTGTCAACCCGCGCACGCCCGAGTTCGCGCTTGGCGACCAGCTCGGGCAGATGTTCCGCTACCTGGACGACGCGTCGGGTGCCGCCACGTCGACGGCCAAGATGCACTGGCACTCGCACGCCGTGCAGAGCCTGTCGTACTCGAGCGACGGCAAGTTCCTGTTCTCCGGCGGCGAGGAGTGCGTGCTCGTGTCCTGGAACCTCGAATCGGGCCGTCGCGCGTATCTGCCGCGTCGGTCGGCTGCCATCACTACCATCGCGACGACGAACCCCAACGTGACGGACGAGACGAACTCGAGCGCCAGCGGCGGCGTCTACGCTGTGGCGCTGGGTGACAACGTCCTATTCCAGTACAACGCGATCACGCGGGAAGAGGAGTGGCACGCGCTGGGCCTCGCCCGGTCCGGTGCGAGCGCGAACCGGACGCTGCCGTCCCGACAGATGGTCTTCGACCCCGTGTCGACGGCGCTGCCGCTCAACGGCGTGTCCACCGCGGGCATGCTGCAGTTCTACGACGCGTACAAGGACCGCGTGCTGCAGAGCGTCGTACTGACCGAGCGTAACCAGGTGACGCGCACGGAGAACGAAGAGATCCCTCGTGTGATCGCGGAGCACGTGCGGTTCAGCCCCAACGGCCACGATATGGTGACGCTGCACACGAACGTGTACGACGACGATGACGATGATGAGAACAAGGACAAAGAGGAGGAGCAGGAGGAGCAGGCGCTGCGGTTCTGGAAACGGCGCGCGGATGGCAGCTTCGTGGTCAACACGGCCATCGACGCACCGCACGGCAGCGCTCGTGTCACGTGTGTGGCGTACTCTCCGTCGCCTTTCGACGAATGCGTTGCCACGTGCGACTCTCGCGGCGAGTTCAAGATCTGGAAGCAGGTGCGCGAAGTGCGCGACGCGACCACGCACTCGTCCAATCCCACGACGACCATGTGGTACTGCCAGTCGGTCGTCAAGTTCCGCGACGCGCGCATTACGGCGGCGGCGTTCGCGTCGGACGGCTCGCTGCTCGCTGTCGCGTACGGCCACCTGCTGACGCTGTGGGATGTGTCGACGAACGCACTGAAGCAGGTGATCTCGTCGGCCGATGGACAGGTCATCCGCGACGTGTCCTTCACGGGTCACGCGTCGCCGTTCGTAGTGCTCACGACTTCGGCACAGGTGCAGGTGTGGAACCTGCTGCGTCTCGAGCTGTGGTGGCGGTACGATGTGCCCGAGAACGCCGCGTACGTGTCTGCGGACGCGCAGCGCGAGCGCTTCATGGTGTGGCTGCGTGTGTCTGGCTCGGGCTCGGACTCGGACGACAAGAAGGTGTCGACGTCTCGTCATGTCGTTCTGGTGTTTGCTCCGGAAAGCCCTGTGCCGGTGGCGGTGGCGCCTCTGGATGTCGGCGACGCGTCGGTATGGAGCGCGGCGTTGCACCCGAAGAACGGAGACGTCGTGGTGCTGGACAGTGCGTCCAATGTGTGGCGTGTGGCTGGCCTTCTGAGCGACGGTGTGGCCGCGGACGA
>JAADXW010001051.1:0-12516 GCA_023337975.1 Phytopythium ostracodes
CATATGAACAACATATCTAAAGCACAACCGATAATTCGTAAAATTGACCGAGTTACAGCCGAAAGTATGGTGGGGTGATCGCTCTTGGCGCGGAGTGTATCCTTGCACAACTAATAGTGATGGGTACCGTCACTTTATACACCACGTACTGAAATAACACTTTCCCGCACACAGGCGACAGGATGCAATGTTCAACTGTGACGTGTTGCTTCAACCACTGCCTCCGTTTGCACATTCGGATCTGCAGCACTACGGCTACTTCAGACATGGAAGGCTAGAAATTGCCGACAACTACAACCATGAGGCAAGCAAGAAGTATCCACGACAACGTGCCTAGAACCTTGCTCAAATCAATCTTTGTACAGCGCTATCTTTGCATCACAATCCATTTCGCACTCAACACCAAGGACATCATGCCAAAACGCCTGACCAAGCACTGCTGCCGCTCGCCCTCGCGATACCGCCTGTCCGTCTGGCAGAAGCTGGCCTTGATCGACCACGCTCACCAGACGGGCTGGACGCACCCCGAGTTGGCCATCTGGGCCACCAAGAACTTCAACCTCCCCGTCACGCTGTCCCGTCAGACAGTCGGCGCCATCCTGAGCAACGAGACCAAGCTCCGCGCCACTCCTGGGCGCCGCCGAGCGAGCAAGTGCCTTGCGACGATGCCATCGTTCGTCTTCCTCGACTAGCAGATCGTCAAGCGGGTCGACGCCATGGACGATCAGCTCTATACCGTGTCGGACGCCTTAATCGTCGAAGCGGCCGACGACGGCGCCGACAAGCTGGGCATCCATGGCGACGCCCGTCCCAAGTTCTCGAGCGGGTGGCTCGAGAAGTTCAAGTTGAGGTGGAGGTACGCGAACCGGCGCAGGCACGGCGAGGCCGAAAGCGTCGACGCCCAGGCCGTTCTTGCCGGACGCACCAAAATGCGGAAGCTGACGAAGTTCTACGAGAAGAAGGACGTCTACAACATGGACGAGACGTCCTTCTTCTATAGAGCAAAGTCACGCTGCACGGTCACGCGCAAGACCACAGTGGCGGGGCGGTAGCAGAGCCGGGTACGGGCGACCCTGGCTCTAGCTGCCAACGCGACGGCAGCCACAAGCTGCCACCGCTGTTCGTCGGCAGCGCGAAGGAGCTGCACGCCCTACGCGGTCGTGACGTGACTGCCGATCTCGACGTGACGTACACCAGCACCAAGAAGGCGTGGATGACCTCGGCCCGCTTCTTGGAGTGGGTGTTGAAGCTGGACAAGGACATGCGGAAGGAGGCGCGCCATATCTTGCTTCCGGTGGATAACGCCAGTCCCCACGTACGCCCAGTCATTTCAATGACGGACTTCCAGCTAGAATACTTGCCGCCAAACACTACCTGTTTCCTACAGCCCATGGACCAGGGCATTATTGCTTGTGTCAAGCGCGGATTCCGAACGGTGAAAATCAAGAAAGCGTACTTAGATTTTAAAGAGAATCGCAAACAAGAGCAATCATCTGTTTATGATGCCATGGCGTGCGCTCAGGAGGCCTGGGACGCAGCTACCGCAGAAACTATTCGAGACTACTGGTATCACTCCGGCATCGTGTGTGACCCCCGGAAGATCACGGGTCTTTTGAACCCATTTGATGCGCGCGAAATTGCTGGCCTTTTGAACCCATTCGACCCGGATACTGAAGAGCTTTAAATCAATACAAATCCTATTTATTTTCCCTTCTGTGTCTGCTCCACTTCCACATTTAATATGTTCCACTCCGCCAGCATAGGGAGGTCTGTCTGTCTTGTACATTTTCGACATCCAGAGTTGCCGCATTTTGAAGCTTCGACAAGCCCATATGCCCGTCATTGCGATCCGATAAGGCTCTGGTCCAAGTGCCGGCACATGGCAAGAAATCGAAGCGGTTAGGGTAATATTTTCAGCTTACCCGTGGACTGCGTTTTTCAGACTTGTGTTCTGCGCCTGGTCCAAATGCGAAAACTCAAGAAACAAGCGAACAGTAGTCCAGTATATCGGTGTTATACAGTACTGTAGATATCAAACGTTCATCGCCAGCCAACGTTTTCATTGCCGCACAACGGTCCTCGAGCAAATACTACCAGTCCACAAACTACCCAACCGCTGCACTGGACGTTCCAGTGTCGAGCTTTGATCCACCACCTTCCCTCCAAGCGACCTCCGCCGCTGCAGGCGAATGCCACGGCGCGGCGGTGTCGCTTCCACTTCCTGCTGTTGCACCCACCAGTGTACCACCATCTCCCGCGTCCGCAACAGCGCCCACCACGACGACGCCCATCCCAACAGCAAAAAAAAGTGGAGAGCAAAAGCGCCGAAGAGCGGCAAGAGCGCCATGGCCGCGCGTATCAAGTGGACGCACGAGATGGTGGCGGAGCTGCTTCGCCTGCGCTTTGATGACGGGGAGGTTAAGCGCAGGTTGGAGACGGCCGACACTAAGCTCGAGACCAGTCTCGCCTGACAGCTTTTTGCTAGTGTCCCCTCCCAATCACTTGGCATGATCATTACGCCGGAGCAAGTTAGTGCACGGTGCATTATATTTACGTAATTCAACTGTTCTTGAAGCGCAACGTGGGATTTCGATCCATTCTATTGTTATTCTGCTGTTTATCAATAGGTTTCGCAGAAATATCGAAAGCTCAAGTGCATGTACCGTAAGGAACTGCGACTGCGCAAGAAGACGGGCAACGGCCCTTTAGGGGAGAAGAGCGAGATCGATGAGCGAATGTGGGACATCCTGCACGACGCATTTAGAACCCGCGTCGGTATTAGCGGCGATATTCTGATGAACTCGCGCTTGGAAATGGAGGAAGACGACGATGAGGGAGACGAGTCGGGTGCGTCGGAGGGCGATGCGTTGGAGATGGGAACGCCGTTCTCTAAAACAAAGGTAGTGTAACGGGGTTACACACAGTGTAGCCGGGGTACGCTATCCAGTATAGCATAGGCTGTACCGCGCAATTATTAGTGTTCGCACACTATACTTGTCTAGGCCACTGCCGGGATTAGTGTACGCTACACTAGTCTTTACCCAAGTGCGGCCAGCCACCCATTGGCTGACCGGTCCTCTTTCCAGTTCCCTATTGGTAGAAAGTCAGTGGTTTCTACCAATCACAGTTGTTCCTTTTGTTGGAAGTTCTCACGTCCACCCGTGAGTACCTCCCAGAATGCATATATAGATTTACAGAGCTTAGAGACCTTGCGCCCGTCTGGCAACGCCAGACGGGTCGCCACAATCGTCAATACAGTTCTCAATTTACACGCAATTCAACAGCCTTCTTTTATTGTTAATCTGTACGTAATTCGTACAGATTAACAGTAAACTTTAGCTTCCTCACACGTAGCGCCGGTGTAAGCCTAAATAACGGAGCGTAAACCTTCATCCGGTTGCAGATAGCGCCCGTCGTTCAGCTCGCCACTGCTCTCCACAGCGGAATGGAGGTCATCGCCGCGTCTTTCGCTGCACGCTCCTCTGGCGCGCAGCATGTTCATGCACTTGCGCTTCTGCTTCGTCACCAGCACGAAGAGTCGCGCCGCTTCCAGGAGATGCAGCTGCGGCTCTTGCGGCAACTAGTCGAGCAGAATGGAAAATAGGTCGCGCGCAAAACAACTAAGGCATTAAAACAGTGGTTTGAATGATGCAGTTACAACGAACGTCAAAAAGGATGAGCGAAAGGTGTCTTATCGCGATTAAATCGATCTAGCAGAAATGTTCATAAGATCGTCTGGCTTGGCAACACCTTGAAGATGCGCGAGTGACTGCTCTGAATCCACCGCATCCTCTGGAACGGCGACTGGGTCGTCGCCGAGAACGGGGTCGTCACTAGTGACATCACGAGTGTCTTTCGCTACAATCAGCAAGTTGTGCAATGCAGCGCATGCGACAATGACCTTACTCACTCGTCGCGGATCCTTCTGCTTCGCATTACCTAAAAGAATGCGAAAGCAGTTTTTCAACCGCCCGAACGCGCACTCGACGAAGATTCGAGTACGCGAATGAACTCGGTTGTAAATACGCTTGCGCCTGTCGGAGATAGCTCCCGCCTCAGGAAACGGGGTCATGAGGTGGCATCACAGCTTGTAGTCTGTATCCCTGAGCAAGTGCTTCCCTGGCAGGAAAATACTGACAGACTGACACGGCACACAATACATCATTAGATACGAGACATAGTAAATATTCACCGCCTCATAATAGTATGTCAAAATAAACTTACCGCGTCCTCACACCGAATCCACTCCAGAATTATTGATCGCTGTTCGACCCAGAGCGGATGAAGAGAGAGCGAAACGCTCTAACGTGGTCAATCACAGCCTGCCCGTTTACAGCGGGAAAACCTTTCCGGCAATACCACTTCTCGTGCTCCTGGGGTCGCTAAATGGCGATGAGCATTCCAGCCAAAGCCCCGGTAACCCCGGGATAACCAGCAATTGCAGAAAAGTCCTCCTCTATCACCTCTAGCTCGCGCCCGCTGGGCAGTGCTATGATGCGCTTGGCCATATCATTAAGCACGCCCAGCATTTCGTTAATGTAGACCACTGCACGGGTTTGGATATGCCCATTGTTGTCACTGAGTGATCAATTGTGCCACCTTGCGCTAGATATAACATCGTCAAAGCTACCCTTTTCACAAGTTTGTGCTCGCTATTACGGGATGGCTTGCGGTCACATGCATCATGCACAGCGCGATAAATGAAAAGGAATGAGGCTTTGTCGCACCGCAGTTTCTTATGAAACCAATTGGTTTGCTTAGCTCTCAATGCCTCCTCAAATGCAGTGGCACTAAACATAGAGATGGAGGAGGGAGAGGCTCTTAAGCTGCGCTGATCGGCAACAGCAATGATGGCGCTGACGCATGCGCCAAGCACCACCGCGCAAATGATTGCACTTTCGCCGTCCATGGCACAATATTTAATATTCCCTGCTCAGAACACCTTGCGCTGGTGTTCCGAAAATCTGCGTTCTAGAACGCTAACCAATCATTTTGGTACAAGGTACCGATTTATTTTTTACCAATCAAAATTCATTTTTGTTTTCGCACAGAAACGTTCCAGCACTTGGACCAGGGCCTAAGCGTGCCGCCTACCAGAGCGCGAGACTGTCACTGCTGCTCACGTCGCAGAACGGAGTCGTTCAGCGTCAACGGCGCGCGGATCTGCTCGTTGCAGAATAGCAGTGGCGGCGGCAAATGGGGTGGTCAGTTACGATGTTGAGGCGGCTTTGAAGTGGTTGTACTGTACAACTTTACAGTAGCGAGTGATCACCACAGTATGGCGTGCTATAAATTGGAAATCGATACAGCGCACGGCACTCGGAGCAGTCCATGGCAGCTACACCTGTATTTCTTGAGGCACAGCACAGAACTTTGGTATTCAACTTGAGCAGCGCATGTAAAATCCTACGTGTTTTTCCAAGCTTCACGCCTGCGTTCTTTACGTGGTTGTGTGGCTCCTTGTCCTCGAACGCTTGCAGCCGAACGCTTGCAGCCGAACGCTGACCGCCCAGACGCGCTTGCGGCACGCAGCAAGGCATTCACAATCGTGCGCTCGCCGCGTCGACGACCTTCCCTCAGCAACCAAGAGGGGGAACTTGTTGCCTTTCGGTTGCACCGCACTTAAGTGCGGGACGTGGTTCTCGTTGTTGGCTCGCGCACGCTCTATCGGGCCGACAAAAGCTTTTTATGATTTCACCTATACAAGATGCGCACCCGTTTATAGGCAGGCGAGCCTAAAGCGCCGCTGCTGGTGTCAATCTCGACATGGGGTGAAGGATGAAGCAGCATGTGGATATCGCCTATGGAGTGCCAAAACAAGCACTTGCACGCTGGAGGTCTCCGAGAGTCTCGACTGCCGTGCTGCAGTACTCCGAAATGTTACAAGAGAGATACGAGTGCTTTGAGTAGTGCTGAGGGCTGGCCACACCCACGCTGAGGCGATTATTGCCCTCCGCCGCACGCCGATTACCGAAACAAGGAGAACGAAAGCGTCATACAAACGGCAGGAAGGTCAGGTCAGTTATTTGCTGCAATCGAGTGGGCCATAATCACCTCCATGAGAACCGCTGCACCAAGCAAGTGCGGCGTAATCGAGACCAATAAATTTCGGTTAGACGTTCCATCAGCATACTAGCTGCTGTATGGGCATTTGTAGACTAAGCTTTTAACTTTCATAAATATCATACCGTCATTCCTGACGTCTATCGAAGCGAAATGAATGCCGCCGATGTCAAAACCAAACAACCACAGGACGCCCAACCGACCGCGTCTCCTCGGACGACGCGAGCTTTCAAGTGCCCGCTCGTTATCACAATCCAACTCGCGGCTTGCCCACCAGCGCCACCACCACCACCAAGTAGCACCGCCAGCCTCCTCCATCCACCATGCGCATCATCATCGTCGGCGCCGGCCCCGCGGGCATCGCGTGTGCGCAGACACTGGCGTCTCAGCTGCGCCCGTCCGATGGCGTCGAGGTGGTCGTGTTGGAGAAGAGCAGCGCGTTCTACCACGCCGTCGGTGTTCCGCGCGCCTATGTCGAGCCGGAGTTCGCCAAGAACCTCTTCATTCCGTACGACAACGCCATCCCGCAGGCGGCCAAGGACTTTGTCAAGATCGTGCGCGCCGTGGTCACGGGCATCTCGTCCGACTCGAACGAGGTTTCGTACCGCACGATCGACGGCAGCGACAAGGAGAGCCGCGACATCAAGACGCTGCACTTCGACTACCTCGTGATCGCGACCGGGAGCACTTACACGACGCCCATCAACCCGGACCCGACCAGCAACGCGCTCTCGACGACGGAGAAGCAGCTCGCTGCTGTCCACCAGGAGATTGAGCGAGCCGAGACCGTCCTCGTCGTCGGTGGCGGCGCCGTCGGTTGCGAGATCGCTGCCGAGATCAAGGCTAAGTACCCGAACAAGTCAGTCACGATCCTCGAGGGCCGTGAGAAACTGATTGCCGGCAGCAATCTGCGCGACAGCTTCTATACGACGCTGACGGCCAAACTGGATCAACTGGGCGTCAAGGTGATCTTGAACGAGCGGCTCGAGGAGAGAATGTGGGCCAACTCGTTCGAGAAGCGCGTGCTGGTCACCGATAAGGGCACGCGGCTCGAGTCGGACATCCAGCTACTGTGCGCCGGCTTCAGCCCGGTCGCCGAGCTCGTGAAGCAAATGGACCCGGCGCTCGTGAACGAGCGAGGCACCATCCGCGTAAACGACAGACTCCAGATCGTGGGCGAACAATACACCCACATGTTCGTCATCGGCGACGCGAGTGACCACAAGACGCCGAAGATGGCGTTCATGGGAGGCGAGCAGGGAAAGTTTATCGGTCGAGAGCTTGCCGACGCAGCCCGCAGCAAGACGAAGGGGCGCGGCTTCACCAAGGATTTTCCTGTGTGGGCGACTGAGGTGCTCATTTTGCCTTTGGGGCCCCGAGGCGGGGTCTCGCAGCTCCCTCTCTTCGGTGGACTCGTCGTTGGCGACTGGGTCACATGGATGCTGAAGTCGCGCGACTATTTCGCGGGCAAAACGTGGGGAAGCATGGGCGCCAAGATGCCAGCGTAGAATACACAGCTGGAGATTTGTGCCGCCGGCAAAGCCGGCAACAATACGCTTCCTTTAGGTGTGATACTGATGGTTCCGCGTTGCGAATAGCTTCTCTATATTGCATCGAAGATGACAAAGTCGGTAGTAACAGGTTCAATGTGGTGGCAGTCCATGGCGTATGTCATGATACGAGTCTTATATTTGTGAGTCTACGAGGACTATCCAAACACGCTGCGTTTCCGCCGCCACCGCCTTGTGCGCGGTCATTCACTGGGGCGGTAAATCTTCCAGCCTTCTTCTTTGTCACGGGACAACAGCATCATCACATGCTCGTCGTCCATGGTATGCATAGCCGACCAGACCTTGTAGAGCATGTAGATCGGCGTCTTCTGAAGCGTACCGAAGGTGAGCGGGTGCGGACTGCACCCGCCGACGTGTCCGAATCCGGCCGGAATCGCTTCGACTCTTGTCCACAAGTGAAAGACGTCCTTTTGCAGGAACACGAGATCACCCACCTCGAAGGCAGTGCTTGTAGCCGACCTGTACATCTTGCAGCTCCGCATCTCGGAGCACGCAGAATCCTGGGAGCGATCACAGCACAGCACTGCATTAGCGGGTCGCAATGGAACCCTTCTCATTGTCAAGCACGCACATCAACTCAACGCTACGAGTGCAAAGCTTCAAGTGAGCCGCAGTAGTAGGTGCGATCGAAGAGGCAATAATGTATGTGCTGATGGAAGCTGACAACGAAAATGGATGTGCGGGAAAGTTTCAAAACAGGAGTGGCTGCCAAGATTGGACGCGAACGCCAAGAGCAACCGGCAACAAGGGTGCAGGAACAGTTTACTTACACTGTATAATGCATGCTTCATCGGTGCGCTGGCGTCGTACATACTTACTCGCGCACCACTGAGTGCATGCAGGGTGAGCATTTGTTTGCTGATGAGCAGATTCGTGGGCACGCGGAGGGCTACAAGGACCGACTGGCGTTTGTTCGCGATCGCAGAGTTAATGACATGACTGCCCTCGACTGCCGCTTTGCACGACTTGGTCTGCCTGAGCTCGAACAACGTACTACCAGGCACTATAGCATTCGGGACTTCAGACTTGTTGGAAACCAATACTTCCAGTGCCCCACATGATCGAAGCCACGGCTTGCTTGCGCCTGTCATACCTGTACTCACTAACAATCATCGTGCTCGCGCCACAGTTGTTTCTGTAGCAGTGCGCAGCGTCATCTAGTCATCTTGAGCGGAAATGACGCTCGATAAGCATTACACAACGGGTAAAAAAGGCATAGCGACTAAAGGCATTCTCAATGTCAACCGTGGTAAATCGATCCCGATTCAGGTCGGGTCTCTCTCCGAACTGCGAACTCGTCAGTCGCCATTAAGTCCATTGCTAGGTTCGCTGGGTAGTCCGCTGCAGTCTCGAAAGTGCGTTTGACGTGCGTCCAACGGACGCTCGCCATGTCCCGTAGTGTCGCTCGTAGGTGCATGGCGTGTGTCGTGAAGAAGAACGGAAATCTATTCAAGCGATTTCACGTACAGACTATCCTCTGTTTTCACCCACCATAGTACTGATAAAAATGCAAGGCCATCGATGGTCGGCCGAAAATTAACAACAAGTTTGTACCACTTTCTCATCAGCTGTTTTATAATTTGTGCTAGGTTATACGATGGGTGTGGTGGCTGAAAACGAAGAATAGACTGTATGTAGCTAATCGTTCTTCAAACAGGGTCGGTGAGTTGCTCTGGCCGGCTGTGTGATCAAGTGCTATGAGCGTGGTGACCCTCTGGTATCTGTCAGCGTCAGCAGGGGGAGCTCGCGGTCCCCACGTGCCGGATTGACGTGCGTCCATCGCGATGTTGGCCATATAGTCGGCCCGTGTGTTCTGACGTCTGCGGACGTGCCGCCATTCGACGCTTGCGAAGTCTCAGAGTCTGCTCACCGCGTCCACGAGGGAGGTCAGTGAAGCCGCGTGAATAGCTGCCTTGCCGGTGAACGCGTTGATGAGCAGTTGGCTGTAACTGATGATTGTGAGCTGCGCTGCTGGAGGTCGTTGAGTCCCCTGGACGTACGCTAGTCCCTCCCGAAAGGCTCCCGCTTCACTGTAAATGGCGTGCGTCGTGTCCACACCGAAAAGCAAATTTGACAGTACAGTACACGAAAGCGCTGACCTAACAACGCTATCGCAGACAACATGCACTCTACAAGCAGCAGCTCATTGCACCTCCGCTCGTCAGCGATGGACGTGCTGTAGTCATTCGGGGCATTCATTTACCCAATGCCGCTGTCGCAGTATCAGCATGAGGCGAGTGCTGTCTCACCAAAGTTACCGGACAGAGTTCAATGGCCGAATCTCACCTTCCAAGCTGTCACGATCAGAAGCGGAGCAAGCATTTCGAATTTCCCATTCGAATCCATTCTGACGGCACATCTCGCTGTCAGGATCAACCGCTGCCACGTCGCTGGATTATGGGCGGCACGATTCATCATCCCGCCGATTCTTACGCAAACAAGATTTGTATCTCATAATCCAATATCCTTCATAACTGGTCACTGATTTTTTTTTAACAAAATGATTGTGCACTGTATAAATCGCTTATATGCTTAAAACGAATGCTTAGCAACCTGTTTAGATAATCTCGATTACGGAATGTGTGGGGCGCTGACGTTCGCCCAATCGGCTTCTCTGATTGGTTGTAATTGACGTTACACCGCCGCCACCCTGGCCCAGGTGTGTGTCTCCGGGGCAAAAATGGAACGGCGACCAGCTCCGAAAGCGTCAAAAAGTGTATGTTTGGCTCTCTTACGGGATGTGTGCGTAGTTTGATGCACTGATGACGGCTCTTCTTTCGCTCCGATGGACGACAGGAAAAGCGACCTGCATGCACAGTGGCAGTAAGCGCGCGTCTGACTTGTTGAGGATGGTGTCGCAGGCCTCCGGACCACACACTCGCTCGGCCCAAGGCACCGCCGGCGTCCGCACCGCCCGCCGTTCACCTTGGTTCATTCCACAACTTGCGCCGCATCGCACCCTAGTCAGCAAGTTTCACACAAGCTTTTCCCCAAGTTCCAAGCCATGGCTCGCATTGTCATTGTCGGAGGTGGCCCCGCAGGTATTGCCGTGGCGCAGACGCTCGCCAGCGAGCTCACGAGCGCTGATGGCGTCGAGATTGTCGTGCTCGAGAAGAGCAAGTACTACTTTCACGCGGTTGGCGCCCCGCGCGCCTTCGTCGAGCCGTCGTTCACCAAGAAGCTCTTCATCCCGTACGACAAGGCGCTGCCTGCGCCGTCCAAGTCGTTCGCCAAGGTCACACCCGCGCTGGTGACGCGCATCGTGCCGGGCGCCAACGAGGTCGAGTACGCGGCGATCGGCGAGGACGGTGACACGCTCTGTGGCCCCGTCAAGTCGCTGTCGTACGACTACCTCGTGCTGGCCACGGGCAGCACGTACGCGGCGCCCGTCAAGCCGGCCAAGAACAGCTTCAAGCGCTCGGCGACCGAGGCAAAGTTCAACCAGGTGCGCGAGCAGATCCAGAAGTCGAGCAGCATCCTGATCGTGGGCGGGGGCCCTGTGGGTGTCGAGATCGCCGGTGAGATCAAGGTCAAGTACCCCAAGAAGGTGGTGACCATCCTGGACGCGAACATTAAGCTCGTGAGCGGCGCCAACGTGCGCGACAAGTTCCGCTCCAAGCTTGACCGCTACCTCAAGCGCCTGGACATCAAGGTCGTCACGGGCGAGCGCCTCGAGGCCCCACTGGCGGGTCACACGTTCGAGACGCGCACGCTGCGCACGGACAAGGGCACGGAGATTACGTCGGACCTGCAGCTGCTGTGCGCGGGCTTCTCGCCGACAGCCGACCTCATGCAGAAGCTCGACGCGAGCCTCATCACGAGCAAGGGCGCCATCAAGGTGAACGACAAGTTCCAGCTCGACAGCCCCGAGTACGAGAACATCTACGCGCTCGGCGACGCCAGCAACTCGCCCGTGCCCAAGATGGCGTACTGGGCCGGCCAGCAGGGCAAGCACCTCGGCAACGAGCTGGCGCGCGTGGTCCGCAAGACGCAGCACAACGTGTCGACGCCGTTCCCTAAGCCGGCGGTCGACATGCTCGTGGTGCCGCTTGGCCCCACCGGCGGCGTTAGCCAGCTCCCCGTGCTAGGCGGCCTTGTGGGCGGCAACCTCATCACGCGCAGCATCAAGTCGAAGGAATACTTTGCCAGCCAGACGTGGTCGAGCCTCGGTGCCGTCGCGCCCGCCAACTAGGAAGGAGTCGATGGGAAGCTTTTTCGTCCGCGTATCATCAGCCTACTATGCAGGTGAGGTCGTATACTGAAGTAAGACACCACTAAGTATATTTTCAACTTTTTTTTCGAAATGCTTCCGGTTTTTCTGTGATCTACAGCTAGTGAAAAAGTTTGCATCCCCCACCACCAAAATCGCTTTACCGAATGGCAAACTTTTAAAAAAGCAGTATTTTCACTGCTGTTTGCTGGAATAGTTTACGGATTGCCTATTTTAGAATCACTTCCGTTCTTTACAGCCGATGATCATTTGCGTCGTTTTAACTAAAAAAAGACCATTAATTTCGGCAAAAATAGTTTGCATCCCCGTAATATTTGCAGACGCACATACAAATTGTAAGTGAGAAGCACATGCAAGCGAGCTAATATTTGGTGTGCCCACCCTTCTTGTCAATGACGATGTTCAGACGCTGCGGCATCGATTCAACGCAGCGTCTCACGATGCTATCGTCGATGATGAGCCAGATGTGCTTCAGCTTCTTCTTCAGGTCTGGGATGTTCGATGCCGGGGACTTGTGCAGCTCCTGCTTCATGATTGACCACAATTTTTCAATAGGATTTAAATCTGGGCTCTGAGGTGGATGGCCGAGGTCGATGAGGTCGAGCTCTTCTACTATATCCTTTGTTGCATTTGCCTTGTGAGCTGGTGCGC
>JAADXW010001052.1:0-12501 GCA_023337975.1 Phytopythium ostracodes
ATCTTTTTGTCGCGGTGTCAGTACCTACATTTTACAATTTTGGCCGTAAAATGAAAACCACTGCACGTACTGGCACAACATTTGCACAGATCATTTTTTTTCTTGCTTTTTGCATGGTACTCGTTTGGTTGCAATTTTGTGCGACTCGGACGAGGTACTGTAACTTTTTGGTTCATTCGGACCTTTTTGTCGCGCACTGTATCTGTACTTCTTTTTATACTTGAGGCGTGGATAGACGAATAACACCACATCTCAATCTCAATTGGAATGAAATTCGCGAAGCAGTGGAATTAGTCTAGGCCAGATTATTTTAAATTAATCTGCATCATGAGGAAAGCAACAGGCAACAGGGAAGCATAGGAAACCGAGGGCGAGACTTCACCAACAATGGCAGTTGTAGCAAACCGAGTGGCTTATATCCCACCCTGTCGGCTTTATTTGACGCCGTAATGAACAACATTGAGCACAGAACGTCTACTGCACAGAAAGACTGTAAGCCAAGCAAGAAGCGGCAGTGCCTTCGCCTTCTCGATGGACAGCAGTCACTTGAACGCGAGACCTCCACTGAACCGGAGAGTGCACCACAACAAGACGCTGACCGTTTCTACAATGAAGCTGAGCTTGCATTTATGAACGCCGATCAGGCCTTCCTTCTACCATCGGTCGAGAGACTACAGCAAATTAGACACGATGCGGTCGAAGCAATGCAAACAGTAGGTGACAGCTTGGTCGCTTGCTGCATCTGCAAGCTCGACTACGAAGCAAGTGACATTTCATGTGTTCCTCTGACAGCGACCCTTATCAACGTGCGTCCATTGATCGCTCAGTTGGATGTTTGTGTGCACGACGCTCAGTTAGACTAATGGATGTTGCCGCTCGTTCCTTGCTGTCGCCGTCTAGCATCTGCGACGATGCCTAATGCCAGCGGACGGCGCGGACATACCAGTTTATAGCGTCACAGTACGATGCATCTTCACTGGATTAACGCCTTAAAGGACTACTGCTCTTTCCTGAAGGTACGATTTGTCACGTTCGCACAGCAAAATGAGACTTAAGCTGATGATTGTTGAATGATCTATAGGAATTCGCGTCGGCAGTGGTGCAACTCGCATGCAAATTTGCCATGCGTGCATGAAGCAAGTCACACATAGCAAGTCCACGCTGCCCCCAACACTTACAATGATGAACGGAAGCTACGTTGGCACGCTGCCGGCTCGTTTCAACCTCACCAGGACTGACGAACAACCTATCGCATTGATTTCTTCGTGCGTGTCGCTCTCAACGGTAACTGGAGGGCCGTGTCGAACGATCAAGTCGCACCACTACATCGTTGAAAACACTGAAGGCCCAATCGCCTCGATGCTACCTCATGATTTGCAAAACCGGGTCCGAGTAGCGATGGTTGGCTGCATGACACCAGCTCAGGTTGCGGCGTGTAAGAAACGATACGAGCTCAACGTCCCTCAGTGTCTCGACGTCCTCGCATTCCTCTACCAACACAACCGGGAGTACAAGGAGTACGCTGAGCAGCGCGCCGGCATGGCAGTTGATATTATCTAAGCACGACTTCGAATGGTTTCAGAGGTGAACTTGGACATCTCGAACTGCTAATGACAGAACCAGCGCTGTTTCTTCACCCTCTGGAGGCTGACAACGCGAGTAATCAGCCGTTTGCGACACTATCTTTACGTGCTCACGGTCCGCCAGTGCGTCAATTGCTGCATCGATGATATCCTTGTCAGCGAAGGTTTTTCTGCAGACTGAGCATTTCGCCGTTGTTGGAGGAGCGGCACCTGCTGCTGGACGTCGAAACGCACCAACGCCAGGTAGTACAGCATCCAATCCGTCCGGCGCATGGCATGTGGGGTAATCGCCTTCTTTGCCAATGCATGGAGGCCTTGTTGTTAGAACTGAGTCTGCTAGCTGAATCGATCGACTGCGAAACCGGTCGTCGCTCTGTATCGCGTTGCGCAGAGCAGCTGATGTTTGCGGAAACCCGTGCAGCCAAACCACGAAGTGCGCGTGAAGGTCGCCGGCGATTTGTGTCTCAGCTGCCACTGCGAAGGCACACACAACACCAAACACGCCCCCACCTCGTCGCGGCCGACCGTGTTGCTGATCTCAGCCACCATAAAAAATAGTTGCATTGGCCCAAAACGCTTCAGCATGCCGAACACGTCATGCCGAGCCCGCATACGACTCAGGTTTGAGCCCCATAAAGCGGATTCTGGTGTGCGCAGGCCTCAGCGTACACGAATCATTTCTTCTACTTCTGGCGGTGGAGGTCTTGGGCTCATTCCTTTCGCTTTCATCGCAGTGAAGTAGGAGTAGTAGTCCATCGCTGCCTTGAGTACACACCGAGGAATATTTGCAGCTTTCAGTGCCTTTGTCGACACCTGCATCTTGACAAACAGCGTGTCACGCGCGTTTTCAGAGGCGAGGTAGTCGAATGTGAGAAGAAGAAACGCATAGTGCTGCTCAAAACGATGCCCGTGAATGCGTAGGCAGCGTCTGATCCACTTCCGCACAGACACGCACTTCTTCCTGGGCTCAAGCGGGCCTCCATATCCCCCGGAAACAGTGTCGGAAACATTTTGACACACGCTCCCCACGCTTTCATCGACACGTACTTGTTTGACTTTCGGCCAAGAATATCAGTGCTTGGAGACTCTTGTGACTGACTGGCTTGGTATGACAAGGAGACTTGACTTGTCTTCCTAGACGGACTCCAGGGCTGGGTTGTCACCTTCATGAACCGTCGAGCCGAACCGCGAATGGAGCTATCATCCCGGATCGCGCTAGTTTCTTCGTCATGCTCACATGCCGCGGTCGACACGTTAGAGTTACCGGTCACGACAGATAACTGTGTGGTGCCCTTCAGGAGCGTTCAAGATGCGTGGCGATATACAAAGCGGTCTCTGTCGAATATGTGCGATACAGTCACTCGCTTTGTCTGGTCCGATCAGGTGACTATTCAAACACCAAAAGGCAGTGTTTGCCGTTTTTTTAAACCTGAGCAGTGTCACCGTGGCGCTACAACGATTGACGATGACTCCACCATTCGTCTTCACCGCCCGATTGGATGTGAGTACATGAACGCATTCAACTCGACTCTGATGTCTGTCCTCAAGTGCAATCATGACGTCCAGTTTGTCATGTGCTCCGAAATGAAAAACACTGCGGTGTACGTGTGCAAATATTGCATGAAGCGTCAGAACCCAGTCGAGAGTTTTGCAGCATTATCCATTGTAGCATTCGCGAAGGCACTGAGCAAAGCCGACGCACTCCCTTCTAAAGCAACTGCGATGGAGCGTGGAAGGCGGATACTTGGGTCAATGCTGTATTCAGTTACGAATGGACAAGAGGTGGCGGCGCCAATGGCAGCACTTTACGTTCTTCGCGAGTCTCCGTTTTGGCTTTCGCACGACCCCGTTCGAGTCGACCTCGGCGCAATGCTGCGTCCTCCGACGGAGTTCCAAGAGATTAGCGTGCCGGTAGACGCGGGTTCCGGTCGGAGTGCGAAAGGCACGTACGTTCGATCGTCCAATCTACTTGAGAAGTACTGGCAACGAGATCACGCGTTGGGGTTGACGTGTTTCATCGACTTTTGTGAGCAATTCAACCACTCCGGCAAGTCGTCCGCTGCAGCGAACACCACGAGCATTGACGACCCAGTTGACGGCCAGCTGAATTCCACAACAGCACGTCGAGGCAAGGTGGTTGTGATGTGCGGACGTGATATCCCGGACATCTCGGGCTCCGTCGACGACGACAAGCGTAGGTTCTACTACTCAGCTATGCTTACGCTGTTCAAACCGCACAGGGAGTCAACATTGCTGTCGCCAAGCCAAACGCCGTTAGATGCATATCGCGAATTCGTCGTGGCTGGTGATGCTAGAGTGGTTTGTCAACTCAAGGAGTTTGAGGAGAGGCTGCGCGACTACTACAAAGCTGGTCGTTGCGACCGAAACAATATTGATGAATCAACCGAAGCACACTTGCTCGAAACGAGAGCGCCACCTTCGGCACCGTGGCCGTGGTGTGATTCAACTGTTGTGCAGTCGCGAGACGATCGTGACGACTACGACACCGTACCTGACGACATTGGTGATTTGGCTACGGTTGAACCGACAGCTTCAACAATTGAAAGATTTGCCGCAAGTGCTCGTGCAGCAGTAGACGCAGTCCCAAATCTGCGTGACGCAGTTGCGGACACACTTGCTACTTATCCTACCGTCAGACGGGCGCAACTACATGTAGACTTCAACTGCGAAGACTACATCAACCTCGTTGCCAGGTCAAGCACGTCTGAAAGTGAAGAACATTGCACAGGAACTGATGGCTTTCTCCGCGAGTACCCGGACGCTTCCACTCGATTGGAACGCTTTCAGGAGTGCTTTCGCCCAGTACCATGGTGCCAACCTCATGATCCCCCACGTTAGACTCCTGCCTCATTACCAGAGTTTCCTTTGATTGCAATGGTATCAGAGGTGTTCACCCTGAACTTCTGGCAGCACGCATTTTTCGAGGTCGCAGCAAGACATTTACTGTATGCCTACTCGACAGATGTAGCCGCAGCGCTAAACGAGCCGATGTATCCGAGCACACATTCAGCGAAGCCGTACGAATTCAGGCCGCAGCTGGTGGCCTACCTCGGTGGCGAAGCCGGAACCGGGAAGTCGACAGTCGTCCACGCATTGTTGGACTTTGCAGAGAAGTGGGGACGCGAAGGAAGCGTTGAGACGCTAGCGTTTACTGGTGTCGCAGCGATCAACGTCAAAGGCCGGACCATGCACAGTGCACGCAATCCCTCATTGACAGGCTCACCATAAAATTCCAATCCCAGTGTTGATATGAAAGCCCGATTCAGCCGCGTAATCCTAGTCATTGCTGATGAAGTATCCATGATCGACCAGGCTTTACTCGGCGGAACTGATACTGCATCACGATCGCTTGCCGGCTTGCCAGAGAAGATCATGGATGAAAGGCACACCACATTCATCGGAGATTGGTTTCAGTTGCCGTCGATCAAAGGCCCTCCGTGTGAGTAAAGGCATTTTTTTTCCCATCGCAACCAACACATCTAACCAATAGTCCTCCTTTCGTGCTGTGTGATGCACAGGTTTCGTCCCACCGCCAGTCGAGAAGGAGCGCAAACCCACTCAGCCGAAGCAAAAAGAGCACTCAATGGCAGCGCTTCGACTTGCCGGGTATACTGCCTACCGCGTCATTAACCTCGTGGTGTTCTTGACGGAGAATATGCGAGCAAAACGCGACCCTGGGTACACTCAGTTACTTGCGGATTTACGATGGGGACGGCTCTCAGACAGTCAACTTGCCACTTTGAACTCTCGTGTTGCGGTATCCATGCCGATAAGCACCACAGTAGACCACGGTTTCTACCGCCCCCTTGTGGTGTCAACCGACGAGCTTCGATATGTCATCAATCGCGACATGACATTCCAAGGAGCAAAGCGACTGGTGTTGCCGATCTACGAATGCATTGCAATCCCATCCAAGCGGTCAATTCCGATCTTACAGAATATCATCGACCTCAACGACGACCAGACTCAACGGCTGCCAATCAAGCTGCTGTTCTACATCGGGATGCCAATCATGGTGACTCGGAAGCACCCTGACCTCGTTGAGGCTGGCGTTATTGCGAACGGAGTGCTCGGAACCATCGTTGGGTTCTCTCCATCAGCTGATTCGTTGACATTCACAGCAACGCAAGTCTGCGGTGTTACAGTAAACAAGCTGAGCGACAACCAAAGTTGCTACTCATCAAGATCCACGAGTCAGCCAAGACACTAATCAACGGGTTCTCAAAAGGTGTCATTGGAGTGCCTCCACTGCGTGCACAAGTGAAACTTCCAAAGATTGAAAATCTTCATTAAGCCACCTTGGCCCTGAAGCACTTTGCAGTTGTTCCCGCATTTGCATGCACAACAGAGAAACTTCGAGGACAAACTTGTCGAGACGGGATCATCGTGACACCGCTGAAACGCCGCAACGGGGTACCTCCTCAAACACTACGTCTCACTGTCGCGGTTGGTCGCTCTCCAAGGCGTTTCTCTGACAGAGCCGATCACACGTGAGTACCTAAAGAAGTTCCGGCCGACTCAAGCAGTTGTAAGCGAAACGAGCCGTCTTATTAGTCTAGTCAGTTTTGCCCCCGTACACCTCGTCCGCACAGTCCAGCAACTTCGAAAATTGGAAATCCAAACAAACGATATCCAGGTAAAGTGGGCCGGAGGCGACATCCACAGCTCGCCAAAGACGGGCAAAGGACAGCTCACGCATGACGTCTGACTGGCGATGCCAATAGCGAGTAGCACCAACAGCATCACGGCTAACTCCAGCAACGATCATAACCACGACGGCTCCACGCCGCTGACACCAGCGACGACCACATCCACGTCGGCGCATCTCAATTTGAGACGGAAGTGGTAGTAGTCGTACACGCAATTGAGAACCGCGACAGCGCGCCGCTGCTTCTTGACGCGCTTGCGGATGAGACACTCACGCGCGACACGCTGGAGGATCACGACCGACCGCACGCGTTCGTGCTGCCTGCTGAATGTCTCGAGCTCCTTGGCGAACTTCTCGCATCTTCTGATATCTTGCACTCAATGCACTGCCACGTACGGCTCATGCAGACGATGCTGCAGCACGACTCATGCACATGTGGCTGCACCGCGTTCTACTGGCCGAAACGACACTCGCGCAGCCCGCTCCTGGGGCAGCGGCCGTATGCACTTCGATACCGAGCTTATGGACAACGCACAAGCTTCTGACCCGACACGTCACTCTCCAGCACCTTGCTCGTAATGCATCGCCACAGACGGTTCGTGCAGGCGGTGCTGCTGCACGTCATGTGCGGCTGCACCGTGCTCAGCTGGCCGAAAAAGATCTGACTCGCGCGGCACCGCCGCGCATTCACTTGGAAGTGCCACTCGAGCTGCGCTGCCGCGTGCTCACTTGGACCCGCCAGCCATTTGAGCAGTCCGGACAGGTACAAGCACTACCTTGAGCGCGTGAGCGCGCGGCCGTTGCCACACCCACCAGACGTCGCAAAGGGAGATGACGAAGCAAGGAGCAGCCCCATCCATGAGCGAGAGGGCAGCAACTCAATTAGCAATCGCGACGATGTCCATGATGGCCAACACGGACGCAGCGATGCTGGACTCGACCCCGCGCTTGCGCTGCAGCCCCGTGAACAGCCGTTTCCCCTACAGTGTACCCCTGGCGGCCGCGCCCGGCAAGAACGTGCTCGTTCTGCTGCAAGAGATCGACCACACTGACTCGACGAACGCCTGGGCGCTGCCCGATAGAGAGCACCACCACGGGTGAAGGTTAACAATCTCATCCACGACGAGATGGAGAAGTTCAGTCACCTCATCCAAGACGTGGAGAACGCCGTGCACTTGCGCAGCGCGGTGCAGTGGTTCGAGAAGAAGCGCGCGCACCGCAAGCACGCGCAGCAGCACCGACACCAGTACCACTTCCAGCACTACCAGCCCTACCAGCACCAGGCCAACGGCAACGACAAGGCGAGCCGGCCGATAGACGCGAGGCACCGCCACACGGACCACGAGCACGCCGACCAAGTGCGAGTGGTCGGCTCCATCGACGGCACCGTTGAAGAGCTCATGTACGGCAGCATGTGGGAGTCCACAAGCGAGCGGGTGGCGCGCTCCTTCTTCACGCGCGACAGCGTGGTGGACGCCACCGTGCTGCACTCGCTCGAGCGACCCTCGCCGATCGATCCGTGGCGGCTGCTTGCCGTCAAGTGGTCGCTCAAGCGCGCGCCTCCGCTTGGCGCGTCGCTGCTCGTCAAGGACCGCGACTTTTGCTACCTTGCGGTGCGTCGGTGTGTCTTGATTGGTGGTGGTTGCATGGTCATTTGTTCGGTACTCATACTTCCTTCTTCTCCTTCTGGCAACAGGCGTCGGGGAGTCGTTCAGGCGAGCGACGGCGCGCGCGTCAGGTACTGACTGCGCCACTCGGTGGCGTTCCCTTCGTGTCCGGCGTTCCAGAACCGGTCGGTCGTGCACGGCCAGATCTTCTTTTGCAGTTGTTCCGGCAGCTCAAGCACGGATGCGTCGAGGTCTCCCACCAAGGATCATACGACGCGGGCGACGGCGTGCTGCGCGCGGTTGCCGAGAAAGCAGTGGTGGCCACGCTGCTCAACTACTCCCGCGTGCCGCAGTTTGCGATGACGAAGAAGCTGGCGCATGCTGTGCGTCTACGTGAACGAGACCGGCGAGGACGCATGCCGTCTATCAGGTCCCTCTGTGACTCTTTCGCGGACGATCGACGGTGCGGCGTGTGTCTTGATCAGCTGCTCAACCGCCACAAGGAGTTCCGCTTGCTGCTCCGTCTTGATTGCGAGCCTCGTGGCGAAATGCAGTGTGTATGTTGAGCCGTACGTGTATTTTTCTGTCACCAACAGCACATATACATCATATCAACAGTTTCGTTCCCAACATACATGTTAAAAGATTTCGGCAGACATACCGTATTGAAAGTCACAAGACTTTGCAACACACATTTCTAATTAAACAAACACTATTTTTTTAAATCAAACACCAAGACAACCACTTATTGGTTCGCACACCACTGGTTGCGTAGCCACTAAAAGTAAATTCAGCGGCATGCTGGCAGGCAGAGGGGGGTTTAGCTTCTTTTTAGACGCTGAGAGATCTCGCGCCCGAGAACGGGAGGGCACCGCAGTTTCGTTATGATATCTTTTGGTAAAACCTGAGTCTGATAACAGTGTTTTACAGTACCGGTACAGTACCGGACTTGATACCCTACCCCTATCCACCTCGGTCTCAGAAGTCAGACTGGGTGCACAGTCTGAACCCTCCTGGTATCTTCAGAATCAGCTTGCGGATGGTTGTTTTTGTACCCTTCTATGTCTAATAAAACCCGTTTTGGCTGTCTCTCTGTGAACCAATATCTACACAATGTCTCTATATTTCTATATGTTTTCAAAGTCACATTACAAAAAAATGAAACCGAGTCGCTCCCGCAGTATATGCTGCGTAATCGCTGGCCTCTCTCTCAACAAACAGCTGAAGGAGAAAGAGTACGGCGGACGGAGAGGGGAGGAGGAAGAGCACGCGGAGGAGGGAACAAGCGCAGGAAAGGAAGCAAAGGCGAGAGCAGCGGAGGCAGGCGAGGCGGAACGTCCGTCCATCGGGGGAGTCTACTCTACTCTGCCTACAGTGAACCTGCAGGCGTAGTCGAGGTCGTCGCCGAGCGAGCGGGGGCCGCACGTTCGGGTCGTGGCCGTGTCGCGTTGGCGCTTGATGGCCGATGAACGCGGCGGGAAGAGGGCGATGCTGAGCTTCTCCAGGCGCAGTGGGCGGCGCCAGAGCGACAGCGACACAGAGATCGTGGCGGAGGAGCTGCAGCCCACGCGCCAGCGCCAGCTCGTGGCGCGCGCCAAGACCAAGGACGCGGCGGGGGACGCGCCCCTCGCGGTGAGCTCCGCGACGCTCACGAGCCAGCTCATGTGGAGGCTGGCGATGCGCATGTCCTTCTACAACGAGAGTCGTCTCCTGCAACACCTGTCACGCTCCATTCTCAGCCGCAGCGCGCACAAGGTTCGTTCGTTTATCTCACTTGAACAGTGTCTGCTGCCGATGTAGGTCGGGTCTGACGTACGTGCGCGAATGATTGCCACGCTCCTACCCAACACTCAGCACTCGGACCGCAAGAGTTTCGTCGAGGAGCGGTCGTTCTTCACGCGGCCGGCAGACGTGCCGCCGTCCCCGACGCCCTCGTCGTCACACAAGCAGTCGTCGGGCGGCGTCCAGCTGCTCACCTACTCGAGCCACACCCACGCCGACCCGGACGCCGCCACCAGCCCCGAGAGATGCACGGGCGGAGCAGCAGCAGCAGCAGCAGCAGCAGCAGCAGCGGCCTCGGCTTCCACGTCGGTGGCCACCAAGTCGTCGGCGCCAACGCCGGTGCTGCCGCCGCAGAAGGTCCCGTTCTCGCCCGTGCACGCGCTGCCGCCATTCCCGCCGCTAGTGTTCTCACCGGCCACCAAAATGCAGAAGCGCGCGCGCGGCATGACGCTGCGCGAGTACGTCGACTGGGAGTATGTGGGTACGTCACGCCACGTTAATTGGTGGCTCAATGTCTGCGCAGGCTGTGATTGCTAGTCCACTGACGCAGTTCGATCGCTCCACCCACATATAGGTATCCGCCCGGGGCTTTCTATTCGCGTGATGCGCGCAGAAATCGTCGGGTCCATGCCCGCAGTGACCGAGTTCGTCGTGCACGTCGTGGACCTCCACACCAAGGTGTTTTGGATCACAAAGAAGAAGTCGAACGACTTCTACATGCTTCGGAGAAAGGTGAGAGTCGCGAGCAGGTCGCTGTTGTTTTCTATTGTGGCCAGCGCCGGTCGATCCGTAATGATGCTCACCGACTACTTCTTGTGAATGGAATGATGACGACCTACAGATCCGCGGCATTATTCGGCGCGCATCAGCCGAGTCATCTGAAGAGCAAGAAGCGCTGCGGTTCCTGCTCGACCTGCCGTTCCCGAGGCGCCGGTTTCGCAGCACGAGCGCCGAGTCACTGGGCCGCGACATGAACGAGATGGAGCTATTCCTGCGAAACGTAGCGGCTCTCGAGCCGTCGACCGCGCTCCAGCGCTTCATCCTGCAGGAGCTCCAGCTCGAGTTGTGCTCGGCAGAGTTCATCACGTCGCTTGAGCACATCGACACGACGGGCGAGCCTCCCGAACCGAAATGGCTCACATACGACCTCTTCCGCTCTCTGAATAGCAGCGCGACGGTGGAGGGCAGCACGTGCTACAAGTTTCTAGCTGCGTTCGCCAATCGTTGCGCCGTGATTCAGGCCGCAGTGTGCCCCATTTGCCATGCGTTCGAGGATACGGCGCTGTCCGTCGAGGCTCTCCGAGACTTGCGCACCACTGTTACCAGTATCGAGAAGTACCTGCTCGACCACCTGGACCCGCAGTACGCCGACACGCTGTCGGTGTTGGATCAGAGCGTGAATGTGCAGTCCATCGTCGAGGATTGCGTATTTCACGCCGTGGAAGACACGATCCTCGTGCCGCTTGAGAAGCAGATCGCGTTTCTCGTGGGCTCCACCGTAGACTCGGAAGTGGAGGCGCGGCTGGCTGCGAATATCGAGAAGATGCGCAACAAATCGCAGACGGAATGCGGCATCCCGGAGCACTTGCAGTCGGACGACAACTGGGGACTCTCATGCCACCATTTGAGCATGATTGACGAGCGGCCTTTGCCAGTCGACAAGATTCAGGAGCTGCTCCGCGCGGCGCTCGAGATATTCAAGAACTGCGGCGAGAAGAACCTGGAGTGGCGCGAGAACTCAGCGCTCACGGCAGACGACTACCTCCCGATCCACATCTACGTTGTCGTCAACAGCGGACTGAAGCGGCCGCTGGTGACGAAGGAACTGCTGGGCGCCATGATCCACCCGTCGCAGATGCTTGGCGAGGTCGGGTACTTCCTCACCATGTTTGAAGTCGCGCTCAAGTATATCGCTGACATGTGAAGCGTCTGCGCGCGAGTGTTCTCGCCGCTCTTTCTTCGTATCCAGTCGCGTTCCGTCGCCGGCGTCGTCCGTATCGTTTAGCAGTACATTAGCGCAGCGCATGCTGCGCCATCCCCGTTCACAGTCCGAGAGAGCTCCCGCCACCCAGAGGCGGATCACAGTACGCAGTAGTCAGTGATGGACACCCGCAGCACGTCGTACGATACTCCCCACCTACGTTCCGGTTAACAAGAAGACCAAATACAGCAAGATGTTGCGTGAGTGAAACACTTCTTTGGTCGTGACCCATGCCGCATCCGTCGCAAAGAGTTGGGACGCCCATACGAAGGCGGAGCACAGAACGAATACTGTACCACCGGTGAAACACCATGCACTCTAGCAACTCTGGATGGCATTGAGGGACAACCTGCTTCGATTCGGTACGACACGAAAAGTACTATTAGAGGTAGACGCACAGACTAGACTAGACTGACTACTCAAACGAAAACACCACGTCACGCCAGGCGAATCGCCTCCAGCATGACTCAACCGCCAGGAATCGGCAGCTCTTCGACTTTTGTCTCATCACGCACGGAAGTTGCGGTAGGCCGACTGCGTCGTCGCACCTGCATTCGCATTGACGTTCGCATTGGCGTTGGCGTTCGCACTGGCAATGGCGTACCCGCTCGCAGTGCCGCTTACCGTGCCCGACGCAGTTCCAGACGCGGTCCCAGTCGCCGTCGTTGACTTGCCGCCGCCGGTCGAGTAGCCTCCCGTCGAGTAGCCTCCGTTCCCCGCAGCAGTCCCACCGACACCGGCACCAGCATTGAGACCAGCTCCAGCATTGAGACCAGCTCCGGCGTTGAGACCGGCGGCAGCGTTAAGGCCGGCCGCAGCATTGAGACCAGCGTTAGCCGCGAGGTTGGCGCCGGCGGTGAGACCAGCACCAGCGTTCAG
>JAADXW010001053.1:0-12500 GCA_023337975.1 Phytopythium ostracodes
CTCTCTCTCTCTCTCTCTCTCTCTCTCTCTCTCTCTGTCTCCGTCTTTCTCCTAGGTAAGTAGTCCGGGTAGGGCGTTCCGGTAGGGCAACCAATCGATCGATCGATCCAACCAGCGGTCCCGACTCGAGCGGTCAATGTCTCTTCTTGGTATCGTTCGACTTAAGCCGGTAGTGCTGGGTCCCCTCTCCGGAACTCGGTAGATAGATAGCTGGGGCCGAGAGTAGAGCGCCATGACGCGGGCGCCCTACCCTGCCGGCCCCGATCCTGATCGGTCGATGCGCTAGACCTGCTTCGTCCGCTGCTGTTGCGCCAGCTTCTTGAGCCGCACCTGCTCGAACCGCTTCTCCAGGTTGTTCATGGACTCGCCGAGCGAATCGAGCTGGTGTGAGTGCTGCCCAAGCGTCTCGAACATGACGCCTTGCTGCGCCGCGAGCTGCTGCTGCGTCTCGGTCGTGCGCGCCAGCAGGTTCATGAGCATCGAGCCCATGTTGCCCAGGCTGCCCTGGCCCTGCCCGTTGTTCACCTCGATCGCTGTGGACGTGGACGCGGCGGGCGCGGCCTGCACGATCGCGCCGTCCGCCGCCGGCTCGGGCGCCTCGGTCTCTGCGACCACGACAGGCTTGACGGGCGCGGGTGGCGGAACTGGCTGCTGCTCCCGCAGGGCGGTCTCGCCCGCGGGCTGGCCGGTGGTCTGCGGCTGTTGCGACGGAGGCGGGGAGGCCGCGCGCGCCTTGATCGAGTCGACCGAGCCTGCCCGTGCCATGGTGGGCTTGCTCGTGTCGGCGTTGGAGGACGAGTTGGAGCGCGTGCCGCTCGGCCCGCCGCTGCTGCTCTTGAGGCGCTCGTCCATGTACTTGAGCACCTTGGCGGCGATCTTGTGCAGGATCTTGGCGTCCACATCCGTGTGCGACTTGACGTCGAAGACGAAGACGGAGCCGATGCAGAAGCCGCTGGGCGTCGTGATGGGCACGCCCGCGTAGAAGCGCACGGCCGAGGCGCGCGTGACGAGCGGGTTGTTGCGGAAGCGCTCATCCAGCGACGTGTCCTCGACGATGAGCGCGCGCTTGGGGTGCATGATGGTGTGCGCGCAGAGCGCCACGTCGCGCGGGATTTGCTTTTGCGTGAGCCCGCTGTTGGCCTTGAACCACTGCTTCTGCTTGTCGATGAAGCTTACGGCCGCGATGGGGCACTTCATCTCCTTGCACGCGATGCGGCACAGCTTGTCGAACTTGTCGTCGTGCTCCGAGTCCACGATGTTGTAGCGCGCCAGCTCGGCCAGCCGCGCCTCCTCGTTCGCCGGCACCGGCGCGCGCGGCCACGGGTGCTTCCAGTCGTAGTTGAGCGCGTAGCCGTACTTGCTGGTCGTCGCCGCCATCTTGTCCCTGTTACAATGTGTGGAGGGGGCGCAAATAGGGCGGGCGGGTCGTGCGTAGATAATACTCGCTGGTAGTAGGGCGTGTGCTCTACTCGAGCGCCGAGCAGTCTTATTGCGGTCTGGCGGCCACCGGGGGAAGAGTGAGCGACCGACCGACTCGGAGTGAGCGAGCGCCAAGTGTAGAGCGAGTCGGGAGGGCGGGGAAGGGGTGCGGTGGCCAGTCCAGCCGACGAGCCCGCAGGTTGGTTCCCCCCCCCCAACGGTGGGGTGAGGACGACCTAGACCGCAGACCCTACCCTCGAGAGACCACGACGCGACGCACCAAAAGAGAGAGAGAGAGAGAGTGAGAGCAGAACAATAAGAACGAACCCTATTCGTTCTCGAGGGTCACTTACCCCTACCCGCTGACGGGTTTTCCACCAATCGCGCGCGCAACGGGGCCGACAAGACCAGAAAGCGCGAGTTGACGCGCGGCACCAACTCCGTCCGCCCCCTACACAGTGAACTGAACTGAACCTCTCTGTCGGGCCGCCCGGTCTCTGTCGCGGCGCTCTTTTTCGTTTGCGCGCACTCGCACGACGCGACGACGGAAGAGCCGGCCAGCTGGTTCGCTTCTTGTTTGTCTGGTTGCCGCCGCTTGCCCTCCGTCTTCTTACATTTTATTACTAAACAAACAGCGTGGGTGGTGGATCGACAGCGGTGGCGGGCCCTCTGCCGTTTACTGACTGACACGAGTCCGTCGGCTGGGACGATACATTTAGCAAGCACACTGACACATTTGACCAAAACGGAAGAATAATCGCATGGGAAGGAAGGTTTCACTGCACGACCGAGTGCGGATACCGTACTGTACTGCTAAACCCCAAAATGTATGAGAGTTTGTATGCGCGGGCAGCCTCAACTTGGCGACGCCCGCCCGATCTGAAAGCTTGACCCATGTGGCGCGCCGCCTCAATCGCGGGCCGACCCTTTCGACAGGCCAGCGCGGTAAAGACACGCTCACATACAAAACTCAAGTGAAAAAGGCGCGCACAACGCGGAATGTGTATTTTTCAGCCTTCTGCGTGCTTGTCAGCCAAAAGCGCCCAGATACACCATGTACAGTACAGATTCGCTAACCTTATGCAATCACAAACGTCACGTCAGCCACGATGCGCATCACTGCGTATCGATTTTGAGTCTTAGCCGTGTCTACTTGACGCGCACTTCGTCGTCGCGGATCTCACTTCAATCCAAGAGCTACAGTCAGTTGTGAAGCGTGTACTGTACTATACAGTACCTACACAGTCCGCCCCCAAAGTCGGAAGCGCCAGCGGATCATGGCGTTGGATCCCCGGCTTCTCGCTTGAGGCCCACTGTCTTGCGTGCACTGGTGATTCGCCAAGTGATTCATTCATTCGACGGACTGGGCAGTCCACTGCATCCAATGCTTGTCCGGTCGAGAGCTCTGGTGCGTCTTTCGACACCGTCCCTTTCCGTGCGAGTTGCCTTTTTCGCGCCGGGCATCCTTCTTTCACTCGCACCCTCTGCGCGCCAGTCCTGCGCCAGCGCTCGCTTCGACCCGGAGTCCGCAGCAGACGCGGCGGCGCCCCATTTCTTTGGCGATCGGGAGGTCGGTGGAGCACCTCTTGTCTGCTTCCTCTTCGCCCATCGGTGCCGGCTGGAGCTGCAAGCGAAGCGAGAGAAAGAAGCGCGGAAGATGAGGCGCGCGTGTTCAGCACCGTAGCACGCGGCTTGTTGACGGAGTCCGATGGCGGCTCGCTGTCGCTTCGTGAGTCGCTGGGGCGGCTGTCATCCATTGTTGGAGCGGAGATGCGCCTCGCGAGTTTCCTCTGAACTCCCATCGGAGTTGCAGATGCGCTGCGACGTGTACGTGTACACAGTCATCGGCGAGCACGCTGAGCTCCACTGGACTCCGTTCAATTGATCAACCGGAGCTTCAACGTGAGTGATGCGATGGCAGGCAGGAGACGTTGTGCTTCTTGTCGCATCGGGAATTTCTATTGCAGCGTTGGCTCTCCTCTCCGCGCTGTCTGAGGTGAGGCGTGGCCTTCTTCTCGCCTGTCCCTTTCGATCTGGAAGGCGCCGACCGCACTACCCACACACATCCTCTCCGTCCATCCTGGGTTTCATCTTGTGATGCGTCGCGCGTGCCCTGTCTGACCAACAAATCGAGCGCAAATGGATGAACCGGCGTCCTTCGCCAGCCTAGCGCATCGTCAGCGCGGCCGCTAGGAGCAACACGAGCGAAGACGCCGCCGAGCCGAGAATGGATGGGGCGCCGTTGCTCGTGCTGGAGCTGCTATCGCTCGGCTGGATGCCGTTGGTACCGTCGGCCGAGGCGTAGGCGAACTGCAGCGCCGACGAGTAGGCGCAGTCACTTGGCGTCTGTGCAAAGTGGAGACACAGCGCCCCGACCGTGCCCTCGAGGTTGGCGAACCCGCGGTCCATCGTGCGCGTGATGGTCGCGTTGCCGTCGGTTCTGTTGTCGGTCAGATGAAGCGCGGCTGCCATCGCGTCTATCCCTGCCGCGAGTTTCGCCACGGCGCCGTCCGGATTTCTCACGTCGTTCAGAATGGTCAGCCCCGAGAGACACGCCGCGTTGGAGGTAGCACCAGTGTCGTTGGCGAACAGCGCCTGCGCCGCGGAGGATGACCTCACAAAGGGCAGACGACTCAGGTTGCGCAGCATCAGGTCCACGGGCGCAAAGCACGAGTCCACGGGGCTTGTGGACTCGAAGAACTGGTACGCCTGGCCGGTCGTGATCTCCACGGGCGAGCCCGTCATGGCCGCGCAAGCCTGGTCGTCTGCGAGCTGCGCTATCTTGGTCGCCTCGACCATCACGCGCTCCGTCCCGAGGCTCGACACCCAAACACTCGCACACGTCCTGGACTCGCCACTCACCTGTGTCTGCACCGAGCACAGCACGTTGGCCAGCAGCTCGACGACGACCGCAATGAAGCCCCCGAGCGTCTGACCCAACGAGTCCGTCACCTGGCTCTGGAACTCGGCGCAGCACTCGCTCGCCGAGTCGAAGAACGCCGTCAGCAGCTCGTTCACCACCGAGTCCACACACGGGAGCAGCGTGTTGTTGACCAGCGGGCAGAGCTGCGACTCGAGCGCCGCCGCGCTGAAGCCCGACGAGCCGCTGGTCAAGCCTGTAATGTCCGTCAGACACTGTCGCTGGTCGCTCTGCCCCGTCAGAATCGGAAGCGCCGCGCCCACGAGGTCGCCCGACGCGAGGCAGCCCGACAAAGCAGGGTACAGCTCGTTCACGGGCGCGAGCGCCTTGTCCACATGCAGCGCCTGCAGGTCCTCGAGCGCCACGTCCAACACGAGCGGCAGCGCCGAGAACAGCGGCGCGTCCCAGTCCAGCAGCGTCTTGCACTTCGCGGCGGTGGACGGGGCGAGGGCGAGCGCAGAGCCGAAGGCTAGCGGAAGGAGAAGCGAAGAGAGCCGCGTCCAACGACCGGCGGTGAGGCGCATGGTAGCGGCGGCAAGAGGAGGAAGGGAGAAGGAAGGAGGAAGGTGTCGCTTTAGCGTGAAGTGGAAGAAGATGGCGGGTCGGTGGTAAGACTGTAACCTTTGAGGGTACATGGTCTGGATTACGCAGGATTACACGGTGTGGGTACTGTACGTGGTGTAACCCACCCGCCGTGCTGGTCTGACTTGATGCTTTCTCCGTTTGAACTTATTGTTTTATCAGTATGTGACACTCAAGTTACATTACATTTGAGGCATCATGTACAGTACTGTACAAGCTATCCTCCGTTTAGAGTCATAGTGGTACTTCAAGTCTGTTAGGAAATTGATGATTGGCTAGGGTTTATAAATAATATCAGTGTAACTTGAAAAAGGTACACTATAAAATATATAAGGTTGTGCAAAGATCGGGGTGACTAAATGGAGGGTGACCTGTATAGTACCGTGTTGCGTGTAATAAAGCGAAGGTGAACCACAGAAAAGCTCGCTTCGTAACTTACGCCGGGTACGGTACATGAGCATCCTGTGCTTCAACTTGAGGCAGCGCACTTTGTCTTCAATGGATCTAGACCGCTGACCATGACGGGAAGGATTGCCCGCGCCACCCATTCACGGTGTACACCGTGCAAAGCTCGCTGCACTGGCTCCTCTCGGCTCCTCCCGGTTCATTCGCAGCGGCGATGCGTAGCGTTGCTGTTCATGCGGCTCATCACTCGCCCTCCCCCCCTGAAATGATTGAAGAAAGCCATAGAAACGCGTCACGAGGATCGCGCTTGCCCCGAGCCGTTGGGTCGGGTCTCACCCGATCGCCGGCCTCTAGACCATTCTCTACAGCCTGCACACACTCGAAAACTGACCAGCACGCGGCTCAGCGCCTTGCAGACCACCGCGCAAAGGCGAGCGCGGCAGCTGATCAAACTGATTACTGTATCAGCTGAGCGGCCGTGCCTTTTTGGTCGAGGTGCAGTTGCTTGGGGCGCTCGAGATGAGCAGCCAGAGCGGCCCCCATCCCGGTGGGGCCGATCCCTTGAGCCTCGCTGCTCGGTCGAGATCGGACGTCTATGCTCTACTGTACAGTACTGTACTCCAACGCAAGAGATTGCATCGCGTTCGCTACGCTGGGCTCGCGATTGCAACCGTCGCTCGTTATGGACCCTTTGCGAGCGCACTATCCACACGAGCGTACACATCGCCTTCGCTGCATGTAGATCGAAGCGATCCTGAGCTATCGCTTGGACATGACAAGTCGTATGGTACTTTTGGAAGTTTGCGATTAAGTTGCATGGGACGCGGGAGTCGAGATACATTACACTGGCGTCCAGTATGGGAGGGCAGTCAGCGATCAGCTAAAAAACGGCTTCGAGAGATGCAGCGTGATGTATACCTGGAAGCCAAGTATACGTCAAGGGTGCACTAGTACTATACGACTCGCGCCTTTACACGGCCGTCGCCCTCGTTACACTGTTCACGTCCGCCTGTCAAACCCGTGTCAACACCACACCAACACGAGAATGAATGAGGTGTGTTTGTGACGTTGGCGCAAGCTTCACAAGACCACGCCTTCCGACGCAACACAACACAGTACTGTATACTATTGCGTATAGTATACATCCATCAAGATTCCAACTCGCGCCGCAACCAGCTGGTCGCGTCGGTCGGGACTTATTTTCGGGTCCACCACAAGCCGCCGCCTTGCACAACATTTATTATGAAAGGTTTCTTGACATCAGCTGTTTTATTACTAATGTCAAGATTATATCAGTGATCAACCGTGCGAGCAGGTTGCCACGCACCATTAGTAACAGTTGAAATAAGAGGTTTTTGACCCGTCTTGTCCACTTTTGCAGCGCCAGTTGGGCAGTGGGCTATTTCTTATTTTCGGCGCCGGAGCTCCACATCTGGAGCATTATCCCCGGCGCCTCGACTCCGGCCTCTGCCCTCCCTTTACGCTCCGGTCTCCTCTCTCTCTCTCCCCTCTCTGATCAATGCCCGTCTGTCTGTACTTCTCGCTTTCTCTCTCCTCTTCCCCCTTTCTCCTTCCTCTGTTGCCCGCCTGGCTGACCTGTCAGGTGACTCACCTGGCCTCCCGAGTGCTTCCCGCTGTTCCGCTACGCCATTGTATCAACTCTACACGTAAGCCCATCCGAGTCGGACGGACGGGGGAGGGAAACGCTGTCTGTCGCCCCTGCTTGCCTCAAGCACGACGGCGCCATTCCATTTCGTGCCATCCGGACGCAGACCCGTGCGCTACAGTACACACCCAGGACGGCGCGTTGAATCGCGCTTGCTCACCTCCGATACAGCGCCGCACTCACAAGAGAAGAGAACACCCATTTCGCGCATCGGGACGGGCGGCCAACACGCAGGAACACATAGCTAGCCGCCAGCCCACGCGCGTCGAGCGGCGGAGGGGCAGAACGTGGCCGCGGCGCCCATGTCGGACGAGTTCCTGCGCCACGTGTGCCAGCGCATCGACGCGCTCACGTACGACGACCACTCGCAGTACCTGCTAGGTTCGCTGCGCGTCGCTGACGTGCCCATGACGCCCGCCATCTCGTCCAGGTCGTCCATGACGTCCACCACAGGCATGGCCGCCGCCGCCGTCGGGACGCCCATGATGAGCTCCACCATGATCTACAACGACGGGCGGCGGCCCAGTCTCGGCATGGCGGCTACGAACGGCGCGGCCGTGGCCATCAGCAGCCGGAGACGGCGCGCACACCCGCGCTGGGCCAAGATCGTCGGGCTCACGTCCTACTACGTGCGCTTCGTGCTGCTCATTGGCGTCGGCTGGTTCTTCGCCATGATCGGCATCTTCGCGTTCCTGTACTCATTCAACGACCTGACGGCCGAGGACGTGCGCTTGTCGGTCGACGAGCAGGTGATGGTGCTCGCCATGTACTTCGCGAGCGGCGCCCTCGGCTGCATCCTCTTCGGCTCGCTGGCCGACCACTACGGGCGGAGGCGCGTGCTACTCGCCGCCGTGGGCGAGTGGATCGTCACCAACGCGCTGACAGGCGTCGCCTGGGACGCCGCCAGCCTGCTCGCGCTACGTGCGCTCTCGTCGCTCGGGATCGGCGGGCAGTTCGTCATGCTCGTCACCATCTCGCTCGAGTACACGCCCAAGCGCACGCGCGGACGCATCACGGTCGTGTCGCTCACGCTCGCCACCGTCGGCATCTTCACGGGCGTCTGGTACGGCCACACGTGCGTGCCCAGCCTTACGTGGCGCGCCTCCTTCGGTGTCGTGAGTGGTGTCGCGCTGCTGTACATGGCCGTGCTCTACGGGTTCCTGGAGGAGTCACCGAAGTACTTGGCGAGCACTGGGCGCTCGGCTGAGGCCCTGCGCGTGTTAGCGGCCATGGAGACCGCGCACGGCATCGACCGACAGGCCAGAGTCACGGTGCCCTCGAGTCTGTACGCACCCCGGCCACAACAGCAACAGCAACAGCAACAGTCCGAGTCAATCAGCGAGCAGCAACAAGTGATCGGCGAGCGACATCGCGTGCTGACGGAATTGTACAGGCAGCCGCACCACGTGGACTTCGAGGAAGTGCAGGACGGCGACAACCAGCTCAAGCGGCAGCTGCAGGACGAGAGCGACGACCGAGAGCTGCGCGGCGTGCTGGACATCGGCTCCCGCCCGCGGCACCACACGACCGTCGGCAGCAACACCGCTGCTGCTGCTGCTGCCGATCCATTCATCGCAATCGGCGGCATGTCGCCGGGGGTCGTCTCGTTCGCGCAGTCGCTGCGGCTCCGGATCACGGGCGTGCTGCTGCGCGCGCCGCTCTTGGGCCGCACGCTGCTGCTGTGGCTGCTCTGGTTCGTCATGGGCCTGAGCGTCTCGACCGCCCTGGCGTCCTTGCTGGTGCTCGCTCAGATCAATGGCGTCGGGAGCTTCGCGGACCAGCTCATCTGGAGCGGCGCGACCATCCCGGGTATCCTGCTGGCCGCCGTGCTCGTCGAGCGCGCGGGCCGCAAGCTCACGCTTGCCATCTTCCTGTTCGCGGACGGCGTGGTCATGGCGGCGATCGCGGCGCTGCTGACGCCGTCCAGCGACTGGTACAAGTTCGTCTGGAGCACGGCCTTCCTGGCGCTCAGCGTGACGGGCACCTTCGGGGCCATCTGCGCGTTCACGGGCGAGCAGTATCCGCTCATGGTGCGCTCGCTGGGCATGAGTTTCTCGGCTGGCGCCGGCCACTTGGGCATGTTCTTCGGCGTCTACTCGATCCTCCGACTCGTTTTCGATGGCGGCTGGGCGTGGAAGGAGCTCCGGATCGCGATCGCGGTTTCCAGTGGACTCGCCTTGCTGGTCGCGCTGCCGCTCGCCGCGCTCACTGGCGTCGAGACACGCGGCCACGACGTCGACACGCTCGAGTGGCACGCCCTCAACTCCCGCAAGCGGACGCGGCAGCGCCACCAGCGCGACTTCGACGACGTCGGCGAGCGCGGAGACGGGAGCGACGGGGATCAACGCGCTACTGCTCCCAGTACTGCTGCTGCTGGTGCTGGTACGCGTTACGAGGCGCGAGCGTCGTCTTTGGAGAACTCGGCCATGCTGGGAGCACCGACGAGCAACGTCCGAGCTACTCGCGCCGCATCGACCCCTGCGAAGGTGTCGACCTCGATGACGCGCGAGTCGCAGCCCACGACCAACAACAGCACGCACCGCTCGTCTCTGCCCGTGCTGATGGCGTCGTCGTGCTCCTCCGCGTCGTCTGCGGGCGTCTTGCCCTCGCCGTTCTCTCCGCCGTCGGTGTCGAGCTCGCTGTCGCCGTCGTCTGTGTCGTCGTCGTCGTCGTCATCCTCGATGGGCTTCTGGAGGAAGCAGTCGGTGCGTCGGTTGCGGCGGCAGGTCAAGGCAGTGGCGGACGCGGTGCGCGCGCGCAAGACGCTGAGCATCTCGAGTGTGTCCAGCACCGCGACGGCCAAGAAGGCGCGCACCTTCACGGGGAGCTCGCGGTCGACGACGCTGCCGAGCGACGACCTGGACCTGCTGGACACGATCGTGACCGACCACGAGCTCGACATGGACGGCGGGTACGCATACGAGTACGGCCGACGCCGCACCAAGAGCGGCCACAGCGGCCAGCGCAAGCGCACGCGCACGGCCAGCGGCGCGCTGCCGCAGTCGTCGCACTCGCGGTGGTTCGTGCCGTCGCTGGGCAGCGAGAGCGTCATGAGCATCGGCCGCTGGCGCAAGTCGAGCAGCGCGGCGTCGTCTTCTTCGTCGTCCTCGTCGGTCGAGCCGCTGGAGCCGCCGGTGCCGAGGGCCAAGCGCAAGAGCTCGAGGAGCCGGTCGCGCAACCGGTCGAGGCGCCAGACCGACCCGGAGCCCGTACTCGAGATCTTCGAGCCCACGGCGTTCACGGGCAGCGGCCGGTTCCCCACGACCGACGAGGAAGACAAGGAGGACAAGCGCGCGTACTTCGCGAGGCGGACGGACACCGGCAGCAAATCGTCGGGCGACGAGAGCCGGCTGTCCATCGATCTCGACATGTTCGACACGTTCACGTCCATCTCGACGCCCGTCACGGCCGGCGGCGCGCTCTAAAGGTCCAGGATGGCGGCCGCAGTGGAGCACAAGCGAGTGAGTGTGTGTGAGTGCAGTGCAGTGTAAGTGGTGACGTTCTCGATGTCAAGTGAGCGAGGCAGGATAGGAGGAGCAACTTATTATAATATCGCGAAATGGGAAACTATAGTATTGACGCAACGACATACCCACGAGCTGGCCAGCTCCCTTGCGTACTTTCCCACTCTGACCTCCATTCACTTGCTTCTCACCGCTCTATGCGCTCTGAGCACTCCCCATCCCTCACAGTTGCTGCTTGGTGTCTGGGCCGGGCACGAGCACGAAGTGCTTGAGGCGCAGCCACGAGACGCCAGGCGCGAGGCGATCCTGCGTCAGCAGGTACAGCGGGACCATGACGCCGAGCTGCGCGACCAGCAGCCCCACGACGTTCTCCATGGGCGAGTGGAAGGAAGACGTCGTGAAGAAGAGCAGGTAGGTGGCGAGGCCCGCGAGGAGCGCCAGCCACGCGCCCAGCAGCGTCTTCTTGAGGCTGCGCGGCTGGTCCGCCGTCTCCACCGACAGCGCGAACCACTCGAACAGCGGGATGGCCAGGTAGTGCGACACGAGCAGCACCACGTGGTCCGAGTGGTCGAATGCCTGCGGGCAGCGGCGGTTGCGGCGCAGATCCGCGAACCAGCACGCGCCGCTGTCGGCGCCCGCGAGCCAGCTGAACACACCCACGAGGTGGCGCTCGAGCGAGCCCACCGCCATGTACAGCACCACCGTGCGGAAGGCCATGATGCCCACGTAGAGCAGGCCGCGCCGCACGCACGCGCGGATGCGCTCCAAGGTCGTGTCCGAGCCGAGCATCACGCCCACGTAGTTGAAGATGACTGCGCTCATGGGGATCGCCCACGCGCCCTGGCACCGCAGCAAGAGGACGAGCGCATTAGAGCAGCGAGGGGTACAGCGCATCGAGCGATAGAGCGGGAGGGTACCTGGAGGGACGTGACGATCGGCACGAGGTCCATGCCGGCGTAGCACGGGAGCGCGCTCGACTGGTCGCAGCACACGACCTCGTGCTCCTCGGGCGTCGAGTCCGCGCGAAGCCAGTTGGATCCGCAGCTGTATTCACCAACAGAGGCATTAAGCGTTAGCAGGGAGGAGGAGGAGTCATGGCAAAGCGACACACGTGGAGAAACAGACGGACGGACGGACGGACGTACTCGCCAAGCACGCGCACGTATTTCTGCGGAAAGCGGTGCGCCGTGTAGCCCACGAGCAGCAGCAGCAGCAGGTTCGTGATGAGGAAGTTGCCGCGCGCCTGGATCTTCTGCACGCGCAGCAGCGCTTTCTGCGCCGCCGTCAGCGTCACCTCCTTGCGCTCGGCCAGCATTTTCGCCCGCCTTCTCTTGCTCGAGTGATGATCAGGAAGGGGGAAAGGCAAGTGTACCCCCGCCCACAACAGGCGTAACCTTCTTCGTAACCCACCCTCGCTTTAATAAATAAGGTACACTACGCTATCCATTAAAGTATAGTGTGACCCACGTCATTTTCGGGATGTAGCCGTTGCGAACATCACTCTTCAAGCTGTCCTTTCTCGGTTGAAGTCAACTTCACGTCCCCATTTGCCGAGCGAGAAAGACACCAAGACCGGAAGGAGAGGGAGAAAACGGTAACAATGGACGAGGACGCGGCGTCGGTGGTGATCGACAACGGCTCGGGCATGTGCAAGGCCGGCTTCGCGGGCGACGACGCCCCGCGTGCGGTGTTCCCGTCGATCGTTGGCCGCCCCAAGCATCTGGGCATCATGGTCGGCATGAACCAGAAGGACGCGTACATCGGCGACGAGGCGCAGGCCAAGCGCGGCGTACTGACGCTGAAGTACCCGATCGAGCACGGCATCGTGACCAACTGGGACGACATGGAGAAGATTTGGCACCACACGTTCTACAACGAGCTGCGCGTCGCCCCCGAAGAGCACCCGGTGCTGCTGACGGAGGCCCCGCTTAACCCCAAGGCCAACCGCGAGCGTATGACGCAGATCATGTTCGAGACGTTCAACGTGCCCGCCATGTACGTGAACATCCAGGCCGTGCTGTCGCTGTACGCCTCGGGCCGTACC
>JAADXW010001054.1:0-12489 GCA_023337975.1 Phytopythium ostracodes
ACAAACAGAAAGCGAGAAAGGCCGGGGCGGTCGGTTCACGATTCGACGCGCCTGCTCCCGCAATCGCCGGACCACGACGCGCCACTCTTGCCGACCCGCGCCATCTAACGTACCTGCAGGTTGTCGTCGGTTGTCGGTCGCGTGCGCGCTCGCTCTCTAAGCTCGACCGAACTCTCCTCCGGCCGCGTTGGGAAGCCGGGTGCTTGTCTTCCGTGATCAAGAGGCGGAAGGACGGAACGCGCGCCTGCTTCTCCCGACTGACACTCAAAAGAGACCATGTCGTTCCGCGGGGACAACCGCGGCGGCAAGAGCGAGAAGAACGGCTTCTTCCGCAGCTTCGTGTCGTCCATTGGCAGCGGCCGCCAGCTTAACGGCAGCGCCGGGCGGCACGACAAAGGCGCGTACAAGAGCACCAGCAGCACCAGCAGCAGTCCCGGCGGCACGAGCTCCAGCACGCCGAACAACCAGTGCAGCCCCGACGCGGTCGGTACGCAGGTCAAGCACCACAGCTTCACGGGCCACCTTCCGTTCTCGCGCGGCGCAGATGAACACTCTGGCGCGGGCAAGCAGCTCGACGCGCACCAGAGCATTCTGTCGAAGCGCCCGAGTCTGATTGTCCCGTTCTCCAACAATGGCAACCAGCAAGCGAACGGCAACGGCGCGGGACAGCAGGACCCCGACGCGGCCGTGTACATGGACGACTTCCAGGCGCCGATCTCCAAATCGGGCGTGCTCATCAAACAGGCAAATCACTTCAAGACGTGGAAGAAGCGGCTCATGGTGCTCAAGGGCCACTCGCTCTTCTACTACGTTTCGGGCACGGTAAGCGCTTGTCTATGCCTTGAGTTGTGCGCGCATAGATGGGAGGAGCGCTAACGCATTGCTGTGACTGCTTGGATTGATACAGTCGGGCGAAGACACATACCCCCGTGGCGTCATTCCGTTGCTGGTACGTTCGATGTACTCGCATTCTGTGATTCAGCTGGTCAGCACCATGCTTTGATGAAATATGCTCACAGCATGTTCATTTCCGTAATGCGAATACGACCATCACCAGGGCGTCAAAATCACCCCGATCGACGCTGCGCGTTTCAAGAAACCGAACTGCTTTGAGATTCTCCATCCGGTTCGTGAACACACTGCGCATAGTTGCCGCGTTCGCCCCTCTCGTCACCGAATGACTCACAGTCGATGCGCGTATACCTTGCTACCGACAGGGCTACCGTCCGATTTACCTGATGGCCAAGAGCGAAGCAGATCTGAACGTCTGGATGAGCAGTCTGACGTCGGCGGCAATGCCAACGACGCCCGACCGCAAAATGCTGCTCATCACGGAGCCGATCGAGCAGTTGTTCAACACGCCGGCGCTCGAGGACGCGGTGCCGTACAAGCGGACGTACTACTTCCGGCAAAAGGTGGCGTTCTGCTTGCCGCGGCCGGAGGACTCGCGGTACTCAACCATGGAACTGTTTGAGCTGAACGAGAAGCGCCTGACGACGCTGTGCGACCTGAACAACTACTGCGAGGCCGTGCCGATGATCCTGGACGATCCACAACTCTTCATCGAGCTGCTGCACGTCGTTGGGTGCTATATCTTCCGTCCGTTCCCGGTGCTGCAGTCCAATTCGCCGACGAACATTTTCGTGGAAGAACCCAACCCGGACGAGGTGGCCATGATGGACAACCCGATCGACAAGTACTCGGAGTACACGACGGAGGAGCAGCTGTGGGGTCTGCTCTCGGCGTCATACGACCTTTTGCTGAAGTGCATTGAACACATCGACAAGCTGGAGAAGCACGTGCGCAAGGAGTTCTTCACGCTGCGGTTCATTGCACAGCTTGTTGGGCTGTTCAAGACGCCGTCGTTCAAGGAGCGCCAGGTGCTGAAGGGCGTGCTGCATCGACTGTACTACAAGCTGACCCAGCGGCGTTCGGCCATCCGGAAGGAGATTGCGCACGCGTTTTACGAGTATATTTATGAGACGTCGAATCACTACGGGGTGGCCGAGCTACTGGAGATCCTGGGCAGCATCGTGAACGGCTTTGCTTGCCCCATCAAGCAGGAGCACGTTGTGCTGCTCGAGAAGGCGCTGATCCCGCTGCACTCGACCCCGGCGTTCATCTCGTATCACCAGCAACTCGCGTACTGCATGATCCAGTACGTGTCGAAGGATCACTCGCTGTTCACGCCCATCGTGCGCGGTCTGCTCAAGTACTGGCCCGTCGGCAACTCGTTCAAGGAGGTGATATTTATCGTGGAGTTCGAGGAACTGCTCGAGCACGTCTTGGCCGAGAGTGACTTTGACGCGATCTCGCTCAAGCTCGCGCTGCGGCTGGGCAAGGCCATGGTGAGCGACCAGTTCCAGGTGGCGGAGCGCGCCATCTCGTGCTGGGGCTCGCCCGCGTGTCTGCGGATCATGAACGAGTACGAGAAGCTGGCGCAGGGCATGTTCGACCTCATCAAACCGTACCTCGTGCGCGCGTCCAAGGAGCACTGGAACCCGCTGATACAGCAGAAGGCGCTCGAGACGTACACGGTGTATTACAACATGGGCTACGACAACGACGACTTGCTCGCGACCTCGGCATCCGGGACGTCCACGATCGGCACGGGAACTGGCGTCTTTGACAGCAAGGGCGCGTTAGATTTCAGCCCCGCAACGGACGAGTCGGAGCCCGAGGCAGACCTGGCGAGCGCGCTGGCCGCCGGTGCGAACGTGTCGTCACCGACGAATGCGAGCGTGAAGGATATGGCTGCCGGCGGACGGCTCTCCGCTGGCGCCGAGGCGCTCGAGGTCGTGCTGTCGGACGAGGAGGACGGCGACGCGGGCGACGATGACACGCCCGAGTCGTCGTGAGGGTGTGTGTAGATTGCGCGCAGCGGGGAGGGGGCCGCGTCGCGACGGCGCGGGCGTGTTGTCCCAGCTTTTTTTCTTTCTCTTTTTCACTTTTCAAAACAGAACATAGATCAAGCACCCCCTCCTTGTCCCCAGTAGACCAAGCGCGAGAGCGTCGCGGGCCGCCCAGCTCCGCGTCAAAGACGGAAGGAGAAGAGAAGAAGCGCAGTCTCGCTCGAGGACACACGAGCGGGCGATGGCGGGACTGGCGACGGACCAGAGGAAGTTTTTGCTGCGAGCCCCAGTAAATCGAGGACGCCAAGCGTCAAGGAGAAACACCAGTTTAAACAAAATAAACTGGAAAGAGAGAAAACCACAGACACTCCAAGAAGAGGAGGCGATGGCCAGCGCGATGGTTCAACACGTGAAAGGAGATTGACCATTGAGTACATTTTGCTTGACGTGGACCGGGATGGCTTGCCCGCGTTGAAATGTGCAGAGTCGGATCAGCGTGCCCCGCTCCAAGTGCTCTATTCGTCGGATACTGAAGCAAACCTGAACCCATTATGTGACATATTGATTCGGACGACGAACGTTTCCCTTCGCCGACGTCTCACTTTGTGTTTTGTTTCCGCCCGAGAAAGTGCACGGCGAGATGGCGGCCGCCGCCCTCCGGATCGCCGCCGTCCTCGCGCTCCAGGGCGCCGCTGCGGCTCTAGCGGACGTTCATGAAGACCCCCAGGTGCCGCCGTTGCTGCTGCCGGACCGCTCGTGGTTCAGCCAGGTCGCACGCGTGCGGCAGCGCCACAAGCAGAGCCCGCGCTCGGTCGACGCGTGCGTGGCAGTGAGCGATGCGCTTGCCCCTGGCGCGCGGGTCCAGGGCTACGAGCTCGTGGAGCGCACGGCGCTGCTCGGCGTATGTACGCTGCAGCACCTCCCGACCGGAAGTCCTGACGCGTCGCCGCTCTTCCTGGACGCGACCGTCGCCGTCGACCCGTGGAACCTGGTGCCGTACACCATTTTCCAGAGCGACAACCGCCGACCCACAGACATCGTCGTACCAGCGCATCACTACAGAGATCACGACAGTGGAGGTGGTGACGACACTACTGCTGTTTGCCCGTTGATTCCGGCTCAACATCGCCGCGCTCCGAGCCCATCAGCAACGACAACGACGCCGTTGCAGACTGTGCCGTCACTATCGCCACCTTCAATAGCGGTGAAGGTGGACGAGCACAGCAGCGATGGCGTGCTTGACGGCCCAGTACTCGAGTACCAGGTGCGAAGTGTGTTTCACTATGCTGCAGCGTATTCATTGCTGCCTTGCTCACACGAATGATCAATGGCTCCATTGCTGGCAGTACCTGGTGGAGGACCTCGAGCGCATGTACGTGAGCGCGCACTACCGACTGAAGGACCGGTTCGACGCTGGGTCCCACGGCGAAGTCTGGATGGCGACGCGCGCGGCAACCGCGTCGCGGTTCGTGCTCAAACGCTTGTTCCTGGAGCTTGGAGAGGGCATGGTGCAGATGGGGCTGCGCGAGGCACACTTCGGCGCGCTGCTCGATGGGGAACCGCACGTGACGCGCTTCGTTGAGTACTTCTTTAGGCCGCAGTTGACTTCATCGGAGGCGTCGAGCTCAGAATCGGACAGTGCTTCAGTTGGTCTTCATCACACCAGACCAGGCGACGAGACTGAAGCCAGGCATGCCAAAAAAGACGACACAACTTCCGACAACGACAATCAAGACACCGATACCAGTCATCACGACAAACCGCTGCACGGCTCGGACGTGCGGACGCCCGAGTTGTGGCTCGTGTTCCACGACGAGGGCATGTCGCTGCGCCACTACCTGTACGAAAAGCAGGAGACATACACGACGACTACGGCAGCAGGCAGCGATACCGGTGCCAGCGGTGTCATCCTCCAGCGCTCGCGCTTCTGGGAAAAGATGCGCGCTGACGCCACGGGCGAGATGGTTCTGCGCGAGATCATGCGGCAGTTGCTCGAGGGTGTGGCGGCACTGCATGCGCGGGGCATCACGCACCGCGACATCAAGCCGTCCAACATCTTGCTCGCCATCTCAACGGCCACGAAAGCGACCAATACTTCGGTTCCGCTTGTTAAGCTCGCGGATTTCGGCTCAGCTGTGGACGAATACACAGTGCGGCACTTGTATCCGCCTGGAAAAGGTCCGACCCAAGCAGAGGAGACGCGCGAATACCAGCCGCCAGAGGTGTTGTTCAGCAACGACGGTCGGCCGTACGACTTCGAGTATCCGTTGGCCTACGACATGTGGTCCGTGGGAGTCGTGTTCCTGGAGATGGTGCTTGGTTCGCCTCAAGTATTCCTCATATCGTCGCGCGCACAAGCTAAACTGGATGCTGAGCTGCAGCGTCGTGGATGGCGGCACCACAACGACAGAGGGGGAAAACACCATACGGACAGCTCGAGCACCGCAGACTATAAAGAAGGCGACGTTCGTCAGGCCAAGGCATACCTGCTTCACGTGCTCACGCAAGAGTTCTGCATCTTTCAGCCGCCACCGCACCAGTTGCGCTCGTTGTGGGACAAGTACGCCCTCGTGAGTGAGAGCTGCCACTTTGGCAAGTTTAACGAGACCGTGGTGGCGCGCGACCCGCTTCACAAGGGTCTTGAGCTGCCATTCGCCCTCGACCTCATGTGGAAGCTGCTCCGGTGGGCACCGCGAGACCGTATTTCAGCACGGGACGCGCTCAAACACGCCTTTTTCCATGGCCCCTACGTGTGCGCACGCACAGGTCGCAAGTTCGCAACCGAGAAGGAGTTGCGAGTGCACGAACAGTATCTCCGCGCTCAGCTCGCGCGGGAAAACGCACTAGCATTCGTTGTGCGTGAGCGCGTCCCGTTACCAGGCGATGGTGACGAGGCGGGCCATGGATACGCCTGTCCGCAGTGCCAGCGTTCATTCGCGACTGTCGCATCCTGCGAGCAACACATGCACGCGCGGCAGCACTTTGGCGAGGACGACTCCCGGTTTTGCGCTTTTGACGCGCGGCACGTGCTTGACGCGGTGCGACGCGAGACGAAAGAAAGCGATACCCACGTGTTCATCGATGCCGACGTTATAGACGATAAGAAGGAGCCATCGTCATCGACGAGCATCTCGTTGGAGGTGGGCATGGCCCTTTTCCAAGGCCGGAAGAAGTACATGGAGGATTTCGTGCTCGTCCAGCGTACCCCAAGCCTCATTGGGGCATCCTTTGATGAAGGCGCCGCTGGCGATGCGGTGGTATTCGCGGTGAGCGACGGACACTTGGGGGCGGGCGCGGCCACATTTGTGCTCGAGCACCTCGTCGAGGTGCTTACGCGGCACTTCAACGCAATTCCATCGACGAGAAGCGTGGGAACAGAAGACGTGGACGGCAACAGCAGTGCTTTACCTGACTTTGGAAGCCACACGGACGTCAAAAACGCTAGTCGCAGTGATCGCGAGCGCGCCGAGAGTATGGCGATGCGCCAGACCTTCCTGGAGCTGCATGAGCGGTTCTTAGCTCACTCCGCAGCAGAGGACCGCGACGAAGATGAAGAAGACGATGATGCGCTATTCTCTGGCTGCACGTTGACGGTCGCGGTGCTGTTTCCCTCTGCGGGACGCCTCGTGACGGCTAACGTTGGTGACTCGCGCGCCATCGCATGGGCGCCATCACTACCCCCGAACTCTTCGGCTGACCAAAGCGACTTCTACACGGTGACGCCGCTCTCGATGGACCACTGGCCGGACGTGCCGAGTGAGCGAGCGCGCATCGAGTCGAGTGGCGGGTTCGTGCGCTTCCAGGGGCTCTGGCGCGTGGTGGGGCAGCTCGCTGTCTCGCGCAGCCTTGGCGACCGCCACCTGCGCCGCTTCGTGACGGCCGATCCGTCCGTCTACCACATGGACTTGTCGGATGCCAAGGAGGAATTGCTGCTGGTGCTGGCGAGCGATGGGCTATGGGAGAGCATGGACTCGGAGCAAGTGGCGCGATTTTTTCATGAGAGAACTCGGTCGAAAGAGCACTCGCTGGACGCGCTGGCGGCCGACCTGGTCGCGCAGAGCTACGTGCGCGGTGGCCTCGATAACGCCGCTGTGCTGCTCGTGCGGCTCTCCTGACGTCTCCACGAGGTTCACATGAAGAATGAGGCATTGGGTGGCTGGTGAGTGTCTCTATATTATAAAACCAGTCCACTGACGACAAGAGCATCAAGCGTTCAGGCGTCGCCGTGGCGCGCGGCCTGCTGTCCGTACTGGAAGAGCACCTTGACGATACGGTCAAGCGAGGGCACGAGCACGTCGGCGTCCTCGGCCAGGTCCTCAAGCGAGGAGGCGCCGCCGAGCACGCCGATCGAGAGTCCGCAGCCGGCGTTGCGGCCCAGCAGCATGTCGGTGGACGTATCGCCGACCATGATGGTGTTGTGCGGCGCAACGCCGAGCTGCTGGCACAGCGTCCAGATCTGCTCGCCCGCGGGCTTGGCGGGCAGTCCGTCGTCTCCGCACGCGAGCGCGTCCACGAGGTGGTCGACCTGCAGGTGGCGCAGCGTGTCGATGGTCGGCTGCCGGTCGTCCGTCGTGCACACGGCGATCTTCATGCCCATGCGCTGGATGGAACGGAAGAGTGCGCCAATGTCGGCCAGCGGGCGGCTCGTGAGCACCGGGTTCGGCATGCTCCAGCACTGGCGCACGACCTCGTCAGCGCGCTCCGTGGTCATACCCTCGCTCACGAGCACCTTGACCGCGAGCTTGTACAGCTCGCCCATGGGCGTGCAGCATAGCGCGCCCTTGGAGCGGATGGACCGCCGGATCCAGTCGTAGCCCATGGCGTCGAACAGCTTCTCGCGCACGGGCAGCCCCGTCGTCATCTCCACCTTCCAGGCCTGCGATTCGACCCAGCCGCCCCACATGAGCGTGAAGTCGATCAGCGTGCCGTCCTTGTCGAAAACCACGAGCGCCGGCGCGCACCGCTGGTCGGGCGCCGCGCGCTTGTCTTGGGTCGAGCCGTTGGCGAACGCGAACGCGGGCGAGGCCGACGCCGCCGCCGCCGGCGCGGACGACGACGGAACTGGCGCCTCGGTCGTGGAGAAGCGGCGGCCGCACACGAACGCGCTGGCCGCGGGTGCGGCGGCGCTTAGCGCGACAGGCAGCGACGACGCGAGCGGGCGGGCGGTCTGGTGGAGCAACTGAAACATGGTGATGCTGGGTGTACTGGTGGTGAGTTGATCTGCGGCCCAGACGAACTAATTGGAAAATGAGACAGCAGCGAATGCGGCGGAGAAGGAAGGAGGGAGAAACCGAGCGCACGGGCGATGGATGGATGGTCGGTCAATTATTGTTGCCACGCGCGGAGGTCGCGATCGGCTGATGGGATTCGCATGTTGAGCAGCAGACGCTTCGCTTCATCTTGGCGCCGGAGCGGGCTTCGCGCTATTTTCGTTGAAGCATACTGGAGCCAAGTGAAATGCCGCTTTGGAAATAGCGCTTGGCGCCAAATACGAAGATTCGCGCTCCGCGTGATCGCGCAAAAGCGTCTCATGATACGGGTTAACTATTTACTAACTCTGCTAGACTATAAGATGAAACGGCTGTGTTGCATGGGACGGTTCAAGACGGATGAAGTAGAAATACCCATGTCACACGACGGGACCCTACCCCGAACCCATTGTTTGTCGATATACACCTGTTAGAACCAATAATAGACGCAGAACTGTGTTTTCCGTTCTCTAGTCGATTGAACCACAAACAGCTGCAAACCAGAACGCGGTTTATCAGATATACAATAATCAAGTGAAAATAAGGTTAGCCAGCCCAAACGTCCCCTGGTTTCTTATACAACTGGCTATACTAATGCAGCTACTGAGTCCGGATTCCTCGTGTCCCGGCCCGTTTCTGTCGTTTTACTGGATAGGAGCTGCTTTAGCATATGGTGCACTCAATCGGTTGTTCTCGTTAACTTTCCGAATCTACTCAGAGATTCGCCGAAGTCGGGGACCAGTACCATCCCCAATTGTTCGGATGCAAACTTCAACGTCTGCACTTCAACCAATTAATTTAGACGATTTTTTTTTTTAAATTGAAGTATGGCAAATCCCCTCTATTTATACCCGTCGCCGTCTTCACTCTCCATCCCCACTTCCGACCGCAATGGAGACTGCTCTCCCCCTCCGTCCGCCCACCGGCCCATGAATGCAGACGACTACGAGCGCGGCCGCCGCGCGCTCCGCCGCCGCCTGGCGCTGGACTTTGAGCCGCTGCGGGACACGCTGGCCCGCGGCCTCGACCTGCTCGTCCAGGTAACGTAAAGTAAACTATCGGCCCCACCTCCCGTCCGCACCCATGAAAACTAACCGCGGACGCGTCCGGTAATTTACCCAATCAGAACGAGGCCGCCGTGTACTGCACTGCCGCGGTCGAGGCGCTGTGCGAGGCGCTGTTCACGGCCGCGCTACTGCAGGCCCAGGCCGCCAATGCCGACGCCGCCATCACCGTCTCGCACCTGCAGCTGGCGCTGCGGGGCCACCCTGCGCTGTCCCCGCTGCTGTGGCGCGTCCCCAGCGCGGGGCTCGTGCTCGCGTTCTTCCTGGACGACGCCACGTCCAGCGCGCTGTATTCCCAGCGTCTGATCGCGTCCAGCGAAGCGCCGCATCTCCGGAGAAGGCGGAGAGCGTCCTTTAACGATAACTATACTGTTCCTGCGGATGCTGAGGACGAGGACGAGCTGATCGCGTGGCACGCGAGGGCGAGACGCGAGTGGACGCGCCGTGCGGACGACCCGTTCGCGGACGAGGACTTGGCGGCGGTTCTCAAGGGCGCGCACCCGGCCTTCTCGCTGTCGTACAACGCAACGGCGCTACTCAGCGCGCTGATCCGCGAGTTGCTCAACGCCACGTGCGACCAGCTGCCATTAGATGACGGGGACGGGGATGAAGATGGAGACACAAGACGGATGCGGATGCTGACGGTCGCGGATGTGAGCGCCGCGTTGGATCAAGTGCTCGGTCTCAAAGGACAGCAGCAAGATGAGGACGACGCACTGTTCCGGTATATGACGCGGACGGCGCGGGACTGCGTCCACCGGTTCGCGTCCGCAGTTGGGGACGAGGACCTGCCCGTCCAAGATCCGTCCGCAACGACGGACCTCCGCTTCCGGGTGGTCCAACCGTCCGCATCGTCCGCGTCCGCAGCGGCACTGCTGTCCCCGCCGCTGGGGCTCGTCGTCCCCAACGTGTCGGTGTCCGCGCCGTTCAGTCAGCTCGTCCCGCTCATGTGCAAGCGCGGCCACATCGTGAACGACCGGGGGACGTGGTTGGCCGTGTACCGCGGACGGGAGGTGGACGCGCGTGCCACGCCGGGAACGCTGGAACTCCCGGTTGTGAACGGTATTTTACCGTCCGCATCCGGGAGCATATTACCTGGGGACGCGCTCGTCGGCGTGACGCTGACGGCGACCAATGCGCCGTTCGTGTTCTTCGTCCCGCGCAAGTGGTGGGACGACGCGCGGCGCAACGAGGCGCGGCGCGGACGGCTGGCCTCGCAGCGACCGCAGGACGCGCGGGTCCGCTCGCTCGTGGCCGCGACTGAGTCCAGGGTCAAGCGGGCGCTCCGGCGGTCCCCGTCCCCGTCCCCGTCCTCGTTCGCATCCGCATCCGCAAGTTTGCGGATCCCCGTTGGCCAGGCCGCCGCCAAGCGGAACCCCAAGCGCAGCCACAGCCGCAGCGCCGCGACATTGGTGGTGACGTTGCCGTCGTCACCCCTGCTGACGTCACTCTCCACTGCGACTCTGCATACTGAAACCAACATGAACAGTGGGGACGACAGCCTCTCGGCCTTGCTGCGTCACCGCGGACCGAACCCGAATGGGAATATGCCGGGCGGCGGCCGTCCTCGCGCCGAGGATGCGGCTGGGATGGTATCTGAGCTCGCGGACGCGCTGCGGACGGCAGCCCTCGAGGCCGAGGCCGCAGCCGCGCGGATAAAGCGGACCGGTGGGGTGGCCAGGGACGAGTGGACCGGCCGCATCCGCGTGCTGGACACGCTAGTGGAACGAACGCAGGCGGCCCGCGCGGCCGCAGCCCAGATCCTCGCATGCGTCGAGGACGGCGGCCCGCGCCCATAGAAACGGGAAACCGGGGGTAACGATAGAAACGCGGACGGACACTTAGAAAATGAATAGTGATTATTGGGCCCGAATGAGAAAAGGGCATTCAGTTACCCTACCCCATTTGTTCATCCGACGGACGTATACGACGTATACACTCAGCTCCATTTGATGCCTAATTTTGCAATAAGAAGTCATCATTTCGTCAAGTTCAAGTTGGCTCAGTAGTATGTACCGCCTATCTAGAGCACACGTTGAGAGTTCGAGTCTCGCTCGCAACAAACTTTTTTTTGCTTGCTCCTGCCGACTGACCGAACGAACCAAGCAAAGACTAAAGTATATTGGTTACGAGCAAGCAAGACTTACACCCGACAAATGAATACGAGCATCACATCGCCCCCGGCAGTGGCAAGCACCGACAAAGAGGTTCTATCTAATCCTAGACACCGCGCCTGACCGAGTCGAGAACTTAACGGGTGGGGGTGAGGCGCCCCACCCCCCCGCTTTTAAGTCCGAGCGAGAGCCAACGCACGTGTCCTGCTGGTCTCCAATATCCGGACCAATTGTTTTTCTGTATACTAATGTATAATTCAGGGATAGCACTAAGTCTGAAAGTGTGCTGTACAGTCCAAATAGGATTATTTGAAGCCGAATCAGTGAAGCCTCTCGCTAAGGTTTATAACAAATAGACGAGGCTGAACTATTTTCAGAAATCAAAACCTATTCAAGAAAGTTGAAGCGAAGCGTTCTGGCTCAAGCACACACGTGTCGTAAGGATCAGATTAGGACTCAGACATTAAACTTAGCATAGAAACGAGGACAGCTCGGCAAATCACCCAAGAACAATCCTCGGTGCAATCTGAAAAGGGGCCAAGAAAAGGTGGAGCCAAATCTAGTGGAGGTAAACAGGAACCCAGATTCATAATCTTAATGCGTGTGGCGTGAATGTACGCGTGGGCGCAACAACAATCTCGATGCTTTGCAGCGAGATTGTTGGCTGCGCCCCGCACTCCATACAAACGTCAAAAGCTAGGATAGCTAGAACGGGATTTGAGCTCCGTTTTAGCTATCCCAGCCTACGCGTAGCCCTAGTGATTTTGACAATAGATGATATACTCCATCTGGGCACTGGTCAAGCACATTCGTGCACATTCGTGCACATTTGGGCTCAGCAAGCCCCGGCTCTGTACAGGGCGATGCTACATAGGCTATCCTCCATTTAGATCCACCCCAACCTTTAAGTAACCTTATATATTTTATAGTGTACATTTATAATTTACGTTGATATCTTCTTATACAGCCTAGCCAATCATCAATTTCCTAACAGACCTGAAGTGTACCACTATGGCTCTAAACGGAGGATAGTTGTATTCATGCACTATAACGAGTGCCGAAAATGAATCTTAGTCCGCGTCGATCGTGTTCCACTGCATCATCATCCCCGCTTTGACACGCGGTCGACGTCGGCAGCGCCCCACCCCCACCCCCGCCCTACTCTACTCTACTCTACTCTACTCTACTCTACTCTACTCTACTCTACTCT
>JAADXW010001055.1:0-12486 GCA_023337975.1 Phytopythium ostracodes
GCTTGTGCGGATGTGTGCAGGAAATAGTGTATGCTACACTATTCCGTCAGGACCCGAACTCAGAGTAGTGTGCCGCACACTACTCTCTTGAGAGTACGGTACAGTGTCATACTGTACCGTACGTGTAACCCCATTACAGAGAGAGTAGACGTTCTGGCAATAGAAACCGTAGTCGCGCTCGTCCCGCTTCGCGTAGATGAAGTCATTTGTGGCCTTGATCACACCTTGGTCCATCGTCTGCAGGACCGACGTAGTGTTCTTGGGCAAGAACTCCAAGTGAACGTTGGTCAACCCGATGTCGCCGACACGGTGGCTGCTCACATTATCTACTAGCAGTAGAGTAGAGCGCTTGGCCTTGACCATACGCGCATCGAGCTCGCGCAACCACGCGCGGAAGGCGGCCCCCGTCATCCATCCTTTCTTTGTGTGAGCGTAGTGAAACATGGCGTCGTCGGGCTGACGCTTGGCGTCGCCAACCCAGTGGGCAAAATGGACGTTCGCGCAAAAGGGGATCGGCATTGCCGCCGTCCCAATGACGAGAAGTGGCAGCCGATCGGCGCCCGAGCAGTTGGCGTCGAGGGCCATCGTGACTCGGGTCTTGTCCTTTTTGGTGCCGCTCAGCGCCGTGCCGACCGGTGCGATCGTCCGTGTAGCCTTCCGCCGATAAAAATAGGCGGACTCATCGAAGTTAAAGATGTCGTCTGGATGGCACAGTCGCGTGATCTCCTGCATGCGCTGCCTGCCGGTCTCGATGGACGTCCTCTTCACCGACCCGGCCTCACCGAACAGCGTCTGGTGGGCCAGATCGTCCCGGCGCATAAAGCGAGTCACCCACGCCTTGGTGAACTTGGGCATGTTCTCCTCCTTGACGCCCAGCGTGGCGGACACCCGCCGCGCCTTCATGCAGACCTGGGGGGCTGAGACTGTATTGGTGCTGGCGTTGGCGCGGTCGATGAATGCCTTGGCGCCAGCGTCAACACGCAGGAGGTGCTGCGAGGGGACCGTCTTCTTGCCAGCGAAGCAGTACTCGGGGAGCGCGAGCAGCGTCTCCATCCGCAACACCTTGTAGACCATGCAGCAATCGATGTCGAACCCGGGCCGGAAGACCTCGGTCGCCAGTGCGGCGAGGCGACCGGGGCGTCGTCGGGCTCAGCTCCGCCATCTTGCAGAACCCTACCTTCACGGTGAGGAGAGGAAGCGGCGCTCCTTGGTAGTGGGTGGTCGGGTAGTGGCGTGGCGCCAGGAGCGACGAGGCATGATGCGTACTTGTTGGAGCAGATTGAAAAGTGATCGTTGTCAGTGATGGTGTTGTCTTTGTTGTGCCTTGGAGCGGAGTCATCTTGCTCTAAGAGCGTAGGGCATAGTCATGATGGTATGCCGTTCTATCATACTAATAAAGCGTCTTCGCGCCAAAAACACCAGCATTGACGCCAAAAGTGGTTGAAGTGCGTAGCAGTGCTTGAAGTGAGCGTGTGCACGTTCTTCTTGAATCCAGATCTGATTGGTGAACGGAAATTGCGACTGTGGATCAGTACCCTCGCTCATTTCCAAAAAATATAGACAAATACAATATAAGAGGTTTATCAAGGTCGACCCGATCTTGATGGCGATACATACTGTACGTACAGTACAGCGTACAGTGCACCCATCTCCAAGTGGCACGCCACCAAACGACAAGCGCCACGTGAGCTCGGGGGATGCGCACGCTGCCGCTTCAACATGATCGTCGGCCTGCCCTTCAAGGCACCTATCCTGGTTATAAATACATGTTCACCAACCACCTCGACCGTTGGCCAGCGCATTCGTTTCGCCGCGGCTTGCCGGGTTTCCTTCTCCCAGTCGAACCGTCCGCCAGTCTCCGACCGCGAGTCCCGCCAGCTCTCATCTCTCTACCCAGCCTACACGTCGGACCAACTGCTCTCCTCCTCGACCATGTCTGGCGCCAAGTCGGACGAGTGCGTGCGCGTGATGGTGCGCATCCGCCCCATGTCGAGCCGGGAGAAGCAGGACGGGCGGCAGGTGGTGGCGGTGGCCAACTCGGAGCGCGCCGAGGTGTGCATCAGCAACCCGGTGGGATCCGAGCCGGCCAAGAGCTTTACGTTTGACGCGGCATTTGGCTGCGACTCGACGCAGCAGCAGGTGTACGACACGGCGGCCACGGGCATCGTCGAGGCCGTGGTGCAGGGCTACAACGGCACCATCTTCGCGTACGGCCAGACGGGCGCGGGCAAGTCACACACGATGGAGGGCTACGGGGATCAGCCGGGCATCATCCCGGCCTCCTTCCGGCACATCTTCGACAAGGTGGCGGTCTCGGCCAACACGCGCATGCTCGTGCGCGCGTCTTACCTCGAGATCTACAACGAAGAGATCCGAGACCTGCTGGGCAAGGACCCGCGCGCGAGCCTCGAGCTCAAGGAGAGCGCCGACCAGGGCGTGTACGTCAAGGCGCTCACGGCGCAGGTAGTCAAGGACGCTGCCGAGATTGACCACGTCATGCAGGCCGGCAAGAAGAACCGCGCCGTGGGCGCCACGCTCATGAACCAGACCTCCTCGCGCTCGCACTCCCTCTTCACCATTGTGGTCGAGTCGCTCACGCCGTCAGAGGAACCCGGGGGAGAGGACCACGTCTGTGTCGGCAAGCTCAACCTCGTCGACCTGGCCGGCAGCGAGCGGCAGTCCAAGACGGGAGCGACTGGCGACCGGCTGCAGGAGGCCAACAAGATCAACCTGTCGCTGTCTGCTTTGGGCAACGTCATCTCGGCGCTGGTGGACGCCAAGGCCAAGCACATCCCGTACCGCGACTCCAAGCTGACGCGGCTATTGCAGGACTCACTGGGCGGCAACACCAAGACGGTCATGATCGCCAACTGCGGGCCGGCCGACTACAACTACGAGGAGACGCTGACAACGCTGCGGTATGCGAGCCGCGCCAAGCACATCAAGAACAAGCCCAAGATCAACGAGGACCCCAAGGACGCCATGATTCGCGAGTTCCAGGGCGAGATCGAGGCGCTGCAGGCCAAGCTGCGTGCGCTCGAGCAGGCGCAGAGCTCCAACTCGATCGCGCTCTACGACTCGCTCGCGGCCTCGTCCGCCATCTCCTCTTCGTCCCCTCAGGGACCTCAGGGACCTCAAGCACCGGTCCAGCAGGAGGTCATCGAGGTGGAGAAGGTGGTCGAGAAGATCGTCATCGAGAAGGGCGTGAGCGTGCAGGAGGCGCAGGAGATCGCGGCGCGCGCCCAGCGGGAGAAGGAGGAGGTGCTCAAGCAGACGCAGGCGCATCTGGCTCTGGCCGCGCAGGACAAGGCGCTGGCCGAGCAGGAGAAGCGCCAGGTCGAGGAAAAGCTCGCTCAAGAGCGCGAGTTCGCGGCGCAGCTCGAGGCACAGCAGAAGCAGCTGCACGAGCAGCTCGCGCAGTTGCAGGCGCAGGTGCTCGTGGGCGGCAACGAGCGCGCCATGCGGGCCGCGCAGCGCGAGGAGGAGCTGCGGCGCACCAAGCTCGAGCTGGAGGAGCGCAAGCGGCAGGAGCTGCTGCTCGCGCGGGAGCTAGCCGCGCGCGAGGAGAGCAGCCTCATGCGCGAGGAGCAGTACCAGTCGCTGCAGGAGGAGGCTGAGGCCAAGACGCGCAAGCTGCGCAAGGTGTATGCCAAGGTCAAGGAGGCGCTGGCCGAGGTCAAGGCGCTCGAGAAGGCGCACGCGCGGGAGCGCGAGGACCTGCTCGACACGGTGCGCCAGCTGGCGGCGCAGCTCAAGCTCAAGACGCTCGTGCTTGAGCGGTTCGCGCCGCCCGAGCTCGTCGCCGTGCTCGAGAGCCAATGCGTGCGCTGGCGGGACGACGAGGACGACTACACGCTCGAGTTCGCGCCCGACAAGGCCGGCAACAGCGTGCGCCGCGTCGTCAGCGGCGCCAACGGGACGATGGGAGCAGCAGCAGCCGCCGCAGGCTCCGGGTCGTGTTTCCACGGCCGTCCGCCGACTGCGAGCTCGCTGCGGCGGCCCGAGACGTCCAGCGACAAGCAGCGGCGCCGCAAATCCGGGGGCTCGGGCGATGCCGACGCGGGGATCGCTGGAGTATCAGGAGGAGCTGCTGCGTTTGCGGACGGGTTCCTCCTGGACGCGGATGAGGAGGACGACGAAATCGCGCGGGCCGAGGAGATGGAGCGCATGCGCAACCCCTTCTTCGTGTACGTGTCGGACGACGAGGGCGACGGGTACGCGCCCGCAGCCACGCGCAAGAAGGTCGCGGCGAGTTCTAGCAGCAGTACGACGGGGTCTTCCTCGTCCGCGTCCTCGTCCCGCCCGCGGACGGCCAAAAAGTCGTCCAAGTCCTCGTCCGCATCGGGGTCCAAGCGGCCGGAGACGGCGTCAAAGCGCCGGACGCAGGCCGAGGCCAAGTAGGGACCGGAGGGGACGGGACCGACGTCCGTCCCCGCGTACAGCGGGTCAATGCGGGATTATATATGACACGTGCGCCTTTAAACCCACTACTTACTACACACGCTTCCTACTCTACACGACGTCTTTGGTACCTATTTCCTACTCGTTGGAGAGGAGAAAAGGAGAGCCGACGACCTCGCTCTCGCAACGGACGGCGATGACCAGCACGAGCAGCAGCCAGAAGGCCGTGTCCGCGCGGATCCTCCCGGCCGTCCGCACGACCGGGGGCCGGCCCGGGGAGAACGGGACGGGGGACGTGCGGACGAACCCGCCGAAGGCGTTGCAGCAGTGTTCGCCGTGGGGCCCCGCACTTTCGTACACGCCCCAACTGAACACGTCAGTCCACGTCTCGTCCTCAACTGCGGACGTGCGGGACACGATGCGGTCCCAGGGGTTCACGGACCGGACGAGGACCAGGAACCGGTCCCCGTTCGCAGCTCCTTCTCCCTCGTTCACGAGGTCCACCAAGGACACGAGGACGAACGACTTGACCACGCTGCTGCTGCTGCTGCTGCTGCTGCTGTTGCTATTACGCTCGTCCGCAGCGGCAGTCCGCATCTCCCGGTAGAAGAGTACGTTCGTGTCGTCCACGCGCTGCAGCAGCTCAAACCGCGTCGTCCGCGCGGACGCGTAGACCCGCGAGAGCCCGCAGGCTGTAGACACGAGCCCCCACATGCGGCCGGCGAGTTCGCGGGCCGATAAATTACGGAACGTCTTCTCCAGGCAGAAGCGGAGCGTGCGGCCGTCCGGGTCCACGCGGCGGCGGTCCCGCCAGCCGAACACGCAAGCGCCCGTTGTGTCTGCGCGGGTCTCGGCGTCCCGAAAACTACGCACGTCCGCGACGGCCGCGCGCGTATTATACCGGCAGTCAGCGGACGAGAGCGGGCGGATCGTGAGCCCCGCGAATGTGATTGCGGACGCGGATGACGACAGAGGGGACGGAGGGGCGGACGGCTCGGATTCGTCTGACTGCGTAACGTCCGGAGAGAGGGGAGGAAGGGGCGGGAGGGACGTGTTGTGGACCTGCTCGAGCGCGTCCCGCGTCTCCGCGTGGTCCCGTAGCTCTTCGTTCAGCAAAATGCGGACGCGCGTGCTCATTTTGCTCTGGTCCATGGCATGCGCGCGCAGCTGCTCGTTCTCGCGCCGCAGCGCGTCCTGCGCGACCGCCAGCTCCGTGTACTGCGCGCGCAGGGCGTCCACACCGGTCGTAGATTTGCTGGTAGGGGGAGATGTAGGGGGAGCGGACGACGTGTGCAGCACGTGCTGGAACTCGTGCTCGAGCGCCTCAACCTGTTCTCGCAGCTCGTTCAGTGTGTCCTGCAGTGAGAATGAACAGTATGAACAGTTTGGGGACGGCGTGAAGACGGAATGAGGGCCGACCGGATGGGGATGGGGATGAGGACGGGACGTACGAGTTTGCGGTAGTAGGAGCGCTTGACGAGCATTCGTTGCTTGACGCGCTTCTCCGAGTCGGTGAGGGGGCCCAGGCGTCCGCGCGGACGGGATCCCCGGAGACGGGCCGCCGCTGCGGACGAGTCTGCGGATTGTTTCTTGGACCGCGCGGATGCGGACGATCGTGTGGACGAGGACGTGGGTGCGACCTTGAGGACGGCGGCCGCAGATGCGGACGGGATACTCGGACGGATGGAGTGGACGACCGTCGGCCGCGGCTGGGACGTCTCAAGCTCCTGGATGATACGGCTCATGGACAGGTCCGGCCGCGGACGGTGAGCCAATCCGGTCGGTCCTCCGCTAGGTTCCTCCGCGGGTGCGGACGCCATGGGAAGCATCCTGTCGAGCCGCAAAACCACGGACGGTAAGTTATTAAGTACCATTCCCGTCCGCAGCAGTATTCAAATATTCAAATGACGGACGACGTACCCTTGCGGCTGCGCGAAGGGACCCAGAGACGCTATGTCCATGCGTTTTCGGCTCGCGGGCGGGTCCACCTTGGCTTGGTCAATGTGCCAGTCCGCATTGTTAGGACCCGCAAGCGCGGTCTGCTGCGATGGCGCGTTCAGCAGCTCGTTGATCTTCATTCACGCGTCTTCGTCCTATAAATTACAGTACAATGGGATCCGCACCGCTGGAAACGCTCCACCGACCAGGTCGTGTGGACTGGGACCGTAAAATACAGGGAGGTCCGCAGCCGCAAAATGACGTTAGGAGAGCCCTTCGCTGGCCTCAACTCAACAAGCGGGGACACCGGAGACACCGGAGACACCTTCACAGATAAATAAAAGAGCAAAATGCGAAGTCACTTGGCCCACCGGAGCGATCGCTTGATTTCTTAGGAATGGAAATGAGGACGCATCACCGTCCGTCGGTCAGTTGTTTACTGTACAAACGCCGGCGTGCATGCAAAGTTGAGGAGGGGACGGGATGAACGCCCGTCCCCTCCTTGCCTCCGTCCCGGCTGTGGCCCCAAGCGGTGATGAGGCCGACGGGTGCTGAACCGATCAGCTATGCTTTTGGCCCAATCAGAACAATGCAGCCCTAAGACAAATGCTATATAGTCGAAATCAAATTTTGATTCTCAAATTACAATACAAATGTGAAGATGAGTGAGAATGCGACGGAGTACATTCCCAAAGAATGAGAGACATTCCCAAAGAATGAGAAAGATCGCATGATTCCGGAGGGTACGATGCTGATCCGCCCTTGAATACGCAAGGCTTTGAAATTTGTCAGCATCGTGTTGCTAATTACGTTCTGATACAGTATATAGTACAGGAAGGTGTCGAAATGCCACCGCGCCACAATCGCACAATGCGAAAGGCGCAAAAGGCCGAACCTTGATCGGCTGGAAGGAGTTCTTTTCGCATTCACCATGACGAGCAAACACACAGGTAAACAACGGCCAGTCAGCATCGACAACAGGCACTGTACTGTACTGTACCAAATCATGAGTACGACACCGGCGTACCTATCCAGCCCGCGTTGGTGGCGCTGCAGTTCCCTCGGCATGCCATGGGCTCCTATTACATCACATGCATCAACAAGTCTGGCATCCCTTTGGAATCGGTCCGGCGTTCGGTAGACTCATCATCGCGCGTACTGATTGGATGTCCGCCTTCAAATCCGGGCGGCACATGCCACGAACGCTCACTGAGAAAACGCGCCGACGCTGACGGGATGCCGACACAGCACACGGCACCGATGTCGACCAGCTGGTCCCACGCGTTCGAACGAGCATGTAAAGGCGGCTTTGAGGCGTCCAGCACCAGACTTTCGTTCTCGACGGACAGGAGGGCGAGTGACCACATGGGCATCGCTCCTCGTGATGGCACAGTGTACCATATCCACAGTACAGCATTTCACGTGGAGACGTCACCCTGAATTTCATGACATCAACAGCACCGGTACGTCCACTTGTACAGAATTGATGAAACGCACGTCCAATCGTCCCGCCGATGTATCCGTTAGCTCTTCGAATCCAAGCCGACCAGTACTCTCCGAGCATGACGTGAGTCAGTCTCCGCGCCGTTCCTATCCATTCTTCGTCTTGCCTTGCGCTCGACACGCCCCAACCGCTGGACTCCCAGCAGGCCGAATGAAAACACTATAGCTGCCTCTCGTGGGAGTGGTGTGCTCGCTGCCTGGTCTCCAGTCAGCTGAGGCCTACCCGTGTACGCTCTCGCAGACCACACAGATACTGAAGCTGCACAGCGAGGCCGCCGCGAGCTCTCAGTGCGGGGGCGAAATCGATATCACCGCCGACTTGGCTGGCTTGCCTGCGTTCTGCGCCGACTCGACGTGCCTGACATCCATGCGTAGACTCGCAGCTGAGCTTTCCAACTACGAAGTCAGTGGCGTCAACGACAAGAGCCTTGTCGAGTTCGCGCTCGCCTACTGTGGGATCTCATCCGGCACCGTCGCACCCTCGATAACCGCAACTTCCTCGCCGTCTTCATTGTCGTTGGCTTCGTCCTCATCGACCTCGTCGAGCCGCGAGGACACCTTCATTGCGACTCATGTGAATGTGAGTTCTACCTCGCTAGCTCTTGCTGCGATCGCAACGGCTATCTTCGTGTAGACCTCCTCTCTGACGAAGTAATGTGTGCGTTGGAATTGGATGCGATGACTTGACAAAATGACATTGTTGGTGGCTTATCATGACGCGCTCCACCCGTACGAACGGAGTACAAACATGGATCCCGAACTTACTTCCGGACCTTGAGCAGCAGCGACTTGTTGCCCTTGACCTTCTTCTGCAGCTGCATGAGCCCGGAGACCAGCGCCTCAGCCGTCGGCGGACACCCGGGCACGTAAATGTTGAAGGGCACGATGCGGTCCACGTCGCGCACCACCGCGCACGAGTGATGGTAGTAGCCGCCGCCGTTGGCGCAGTTGCCCATGGACACGACGTAGTGCGGCTCGGGCATCTGGTCGTAGATGCGGTGCAGCGCCGGCGCCATCTTGTTGGTCAGCGTACCGGCCACGATCAGGACGTCCGTCTAGCGAGGCGACCCGCGGAAGACCATGCCCATGCGCTCAAAGTCATAGCGCGAGCCGGCTGCGAGGCACACACGACGCTGTTAACGACGCTCTCACCATCACGCTAGCAAGAGCATGTGAGAACTCTACCGGCATGCATCATCTCCACGGCGCAGCAGGCGAGGACGAGCTGGACCGGCCAGAGCGAGCCCTTGCGCCCCCAGCTGACGAGATCGTCCTGCCGCGCCATGACGTATTCTGCTATGGAATGAGAGCGTTAGTGGCGGGCGGGTGGGTCGACCGTGCTGACCGACATGAGCGAGCTACGCACCCGCGCTATTCCTCGCCGAGGGACTGCCCTTGATCAGGTCCAGGACGTTGCCGCGCTCGACCAGTCCGTCGTCGCTGCGTCGTCCGCCGGACTCGAACACGCCGACGAGGACGAGATGATACGAGCAGGAGCCGCCCCGGCCTGCAAAGACAGCCGAGCGGCCGGCGCTCAATCCTCTCGCGGCGGTGCCCACGCGCAGCGTTGTCGTCGGCTCTAACCAGGTGGAATGGAGAGAGAAGCGGCCTGTGCGAGGTCGAGGCGTCCAGTTGAAAATTGTCATGGGCATGTATGGGAAGTACCGGCGGGAAATAGTTACTGCTCAGAGGTAAAGCGACTCGGCCGACGAGTAGTGGGTGAGCTGTTGGATATGACTGGGCGCTTGGCGTGCAGGGAGACGGGAAAGTGTCGGGTGTGCCGCAATGCAGATCAAAGCGTGCACGCTACGAGCCATAGTGAAGGCAAGTGACGTGGTTTAACAGCTGGATGTCTCTTTCTTGTGCGATGCAGTGCGAAATGGAAAGTGAAATTGGTCCGTTTACCAACGATCGACTAGATCTCTACTCTGCTCTTGGGCATTCTAGAATACACTGGACTTCAATCAGTTCTAGATCATTCGAAAGTGGCCATCACTCATGAGCAAGTTGCCTTTGTGTGTCACACCACACCAGAGGGTGTACAGTGAGCGCAGGATATATGTCCTAACACGCGGGTCCGTGGGCAGGTCTGGACGCTGGAAGCACAAAGCAACGGCAGGTGGACGTGGTACCATGACACCCGCGACCTCGCCAGCTCAACTGCCTCGACACTTTGCCTCCCATACTAACTGCAGTGAACCCTGCGACCTGATTATGGTCCTCCTGATCATGATGATTGCAGCAGTCGTGCGCTTGACCGAATCAAAAGATAATGGCACACCGGTGAGCTCTTTTTGGTGTAAATCACACCATTCTACTGCGCGTGGCGGCGTCGACGAACTCTGGACGACACTCTCAGTGTTGGACACAGTAGAACGGGTCACTCATTGGATTGATGTGCAGTAGAAGGTGGTCTGCTTCGGTGGGCGTGGATTTACAATTTAAGCTACAACATATCTCGCTGGTTTGATGCTCCACACTACACAATTGAGGCAGCATCCTGCCCCCTTAATGACAACAACCAACCGAGACGCTAGCCATTGGCGGCGAGGCGACGTCAACGCCTAGGTCATCGCGACGACGGTGTCGGGGAGGGCTGTGCAGTTCATAGGGACGATCAGGACGGATCCTTCGCCCGTCTCGGCCACGCTGTGGCTGTACGTCGGGTTGTAGGCGATGATCGGGCCCATGCTGGCGCCGAACTTGTCGGCCAGGTCCTTGTACGTGCCGTACGTGAACTTGTACGGCTGCAGGATGCACTGGCTGGGATAGCACGACGGGATCTTGACGAATTGGCTCTCCGCGAGCACCACGTCGGCCTGGGACTCGTCCACGCCCAGTGCGGTGAGCACCGTCTCGAGTGAGATGTTGAAGCGCTCGATGGCGACCGTGCGGTATGTATCGTTGCGCTGCGTGTAGTACAGGTGCGGGCCGCCCATCAGGCAGAAGTTGGTCGCGTCCGGGTCGGCCACCGTGATGCACGTCGTGTCGTCCGGGTCGCACACTTCGGCCGGGATGATCACGCTCATGCCGGCCGCAAACGGGATCGACGGGTCAGACATGAGGCTGGCGCGCGCGGCGTCGCACACGCCGCGGCTGTACATCTTGGCGATCGTGGCGACGTTCTCGATCTCAGAGATCGTGTACGTGGTCTGCGTCGTGTTGAGCGCGCTCGAGTAGCAGCTGCCGCTGGCCGAGGCGAGGCCGAGCGCTGATACAGCCAAAAGAGGGGTGGCGCAGTAGGTGAAACCCATCGCGGACTTGGTACTGAAATGAGGACCGGGTGTCTTGGACTTGGGAAGTCTGGAAGTGGCAAGCCGGAAGGAGAAGGCTGAAAGACCAGAGCTGGGACGGGACGTCTTGCGGCGATGCGTTGGAGCGTGCCGTCGGGCCTCGGTTGCATGGCTGCACCGTTCTTGTTCAACATGTGCGTGTCTGCATCGTGTCTGCATCGTGCCTGCTCCGTCGTTGGCCAAGTTTGGCTATCAAGGGGGATCGGAAGCGGGTCTCCATGATCGTGCACCACGCTCGGTGCATGTGTCTAGCCCCCGAGCCAGCATTCGATCAATCTGTTTACTCGTTGCCAAGATGTGCTGATCGGCCAGGAGAGGCACGAGGGCAGTCGCTCTCGGTGGACATCGAGTCGTGCTGCTGTGCGACAGAATAACGTGTGGACTCTCCATTCTGACCGCATGTGACGTCACACCACGCAAGAGCCGAGAAGATTACTACTACCGGTGCCTGCCATTGCCCGCCTAATCCTCAACCTGGTCCGGCAGAAAACCAGGATCTGAATGGACGCGTCGCTCTTCATCAGTGCAAGCGGATCGCTTGAACTTCCAATTTGCACGCCTCTGCATCGCTAGTGGCAGCGTAGCGAATACTGTACATGCCGCTAAGTACCAACGCGCCCGACGACAGGAAGAGTTAACATTGCGCTAACGTGACAGTATCGACACGAGATGGAGAGGCGACGACGTATGCACTACACAAGGAAGCCCGCCAGGTACAAACCAGTGATGCAAGCTCCACATCACACAGTAGAGTAACGCATATGCAGGAAGAGAGCGCCGGCTCCTATGCGATCTCTTGATCAAGCAGAGCGGTCGACTTCAACCAGGCGGAGCTGTGGAGCATAGTCGTAAGCGCAAGAACAGGTCACTGGATTACTGCCTGCTTTGAGCAGGCTGCGAGCTGGAAGCGCGTGCGCTCTCCACCTTTATAACGCCGTACTCTTGGACGCGAGCGTGCACTGATTATTAAATAATGCAACACAAGCACGAGTTCTTGTGCCGCGTGTGCATTGGAGTACATGTATCCCCCTAACATGTCAGTAACTACCTGAAATTCAAGCCAACAACTTCAACTTGGTGAGAAATAGGTGTGTATTGACCCAAAATTCAAAGATCTCTCTCGCTCATTCACTCGACACTCATAGCTCACTATATCCAGAATTGACACGTCCAGAAGACGCAACCAGAACGCGAATATTATAGTCGCATTTACACGAGGGGGTCGAGCGTCGCGTACGGGTACTCGCCGGTCTGGAGCGTGAAGGTCGCGCACAGCGGGTTGGCCGGCGCCGTCGAGTTGTACACGTCGCAGTCTGTCTCGGGCTTGATGGCGATCACGTAGTCCGTGTCC
>JAADXW010001056.1:0-12464 GCA_023337975.1 Phytopythium ostracodes
GCGTGCATGACGACGTCGCACTGGAAGTGCTGGGAAACATTTTGATCAATGAGACAACCGCCCAGCGCGAACGTGTCGCCAACGGCGAGGCGAAGCGACCGCTCTTCATCAACCACTACACGATTTCGAGTCACACGCCGTATGAAGATCGGCCGCAGTGGTATGATCAGATGACCAAACCCGACTTCTCGGCGCTTTACAACCGTGAGAAGTACTGGAAGGACATTAAGAACTATCTCGAGATGCGCTACTTCACCGACATGGCGATCGGCAAGTTCCTCGACCGCATGGAAGCTGAAGGCGTGCTGAACGATACGATTGTCGTCATCACCGGTGACCACGGGCAAGCGCCGGAGTACGGCCTGGACACTCCGGAGGCTCGCGAGATATCGGCCACGCGTGTCGCGGCGACTTTGATTGCTGAGGGGCGACTGGGTGAGCAAGCCGGCATGATGTTCACGGACGTGGCCGAGCAGTACGACCTGCTCAATACGCTCGCTGACATCGTGGGCGTGCCGGACGGAGGGTTCGTGCAGGACAGCGTCGGCCGCTCGCTCAAGCGCAAATACACATCGGAGACGCCGCGCGTCGTGTACAGCAACAACCCGTCGCGCAAGCTGTCGGTCATCCAGGACCACGAGCGGCTGGAGTTCGACGCCATGTCGGATGCGGTGGCGCTACACAACGTGGAGACGGACCACGACCTGCAGCACGACTTGTTCCCGTCGCTGGACGAGAGTGCGCAGCGCCAGTGGCGCAGCCTGAGGGATCAGGGGCTGCGCCTGGACGGGTACTTCAAGCGGCGCTGGGACCGCAAGTGCTTGCTCTCGGCATCGTGCTGACCCACTTATCACCTCGGAGGCGCAGGAGCCAACAATACAACTGTCTGAGAACGTTTAACACTTGTAAGCCTGTGCGAGGAGAGCGCATCATCCAAATACATTGGACGCGGCACCTTCTCGTCATTGGACGGTGATCTCGTGACTGACTGTGGACCGGATCGACATGCACTCCTTGGTATAAACTTTAAATGACCAGCACTCCTGCAATAATAAATTTACACAGACCACTACATCAATTTAGTCAGTCCATACTGTACGTCACCTATCAAAGTCGAACCTTGGGCCGCACATTCGAGTGGCCATGGCGACGACGCTGACGCTGCTGCGGCGCCTGCGCTCCGGGCCGACGGCGGCCGCTATGTCGCATGTACTGCGCCACACGGCTTGTCCACGTACTGGCGGCCACGTGTTGGCGCTGGCGCGCCTCTCGTCGACGTGTGTGGACCTGGAGCGCGTCCGCAACATCGGCATCCTGGCGCACATTGACGCGGGCAAGACGACGACGACGGAGCGCATGCTCTTCTACTCGGGCGTCATCACGCGCATGGGTGAGGTGCACGACGGCGACGCGACCATGGACTTCATGCCGCAGGAGCGCGAGCGCGGCATCACCATCGGCGCGGCGGCCATCAGCTTCCCGTGGCGCGACCACCACGTCAACCTCATCGACACGCCCGGCCACGTGGACTTCACGGTCGAGGTGGAGCGCGCCGTGCGCGTCCTAGACGGCGCCGTGGCCGTCCTGGACGGCGTCGCGGGTGTGGAGGCGCAGACGGAGACGGTCTGGGAGCAGGCCGACCGCTACCGCGTGCCGCGCATCGCGTTCGTCAACAAGCTGGACCGCGAGGGCGCGAGCTTTGCGCGCTCCTGCGCGTCCATCGAGGCGCGCTTCCAGGTGGAGACGCTGCGCATCCAGGTGCCCGTGGGCGAGGAATCCGACTTTGACGGCGTGCTGGACGTCGTCGACATGCAGCTTGTGCGGTGGCTCGACAAGGACGGCAAGGAGGTGCAGCGCCTGCCACTACTGTCTGCCGGCGGCGGCAAGATGGCCGACATGTACGCGGCGGCGACCAAGGCGCGACAGGAGCTGATCGAGTGCGCGTCCAACTTTGACGACGAGCTGGGCGAGCTGTTCCTCATGGAGGAGCCAATTGACAACGACACGCTCAAGGCGTCGCTGCGCCGCATCACGCTCAGGCATAGTCAGGAAGCGGTCGTCACGCTATGCGGCAGCGCGCTCAAGAACAAGGGCGTACAGCCGCTGCTCGATGCCGTCGTGGACTACCTCCCGTCGCCGCTGGACCTGTCGCCCTTTGAGGCGCATCTCGTCAAGAAGGACAAGAAGACGGACGCGTCAACGCACGCGGTGGTCCAGCGCACCGCGTCGCCCGACGAACCGCTACTGGCGCTGGCGTTCAAGGTCAAACACGACCGGCAGCGCGGCCTGGTCGTGTTCTTCCGCGTCTACTCGGGCGTGCTGCACGCCAAGTCGCAGCTTTTCAACACGAGTCGCCAGCAGAAGGAGCGCATCACGCGCCTCATGCTGGTGGCGGCCGACGACGCGGACGAAGTGGCCGAGATCTCGGCTGGCAACATCGGCGCGGCCGTCGGGCTCAAGAACACGTTCACGGGTGACACGTTCATCGCGTCCAAGGACCACCACGCGAACGAGTACTTCGTGCTCCCTGGCGTCCAGATCCCCAAGCCGGTGTTCACGTGCTCCATCGAGGCCGAGTCGTCGGCAAAGCAGAAGGACCTGGACGACGCGCTCTACCACCTGCAGCGCGAGGACCCGAGCTTCGTCGTAACGGTGGACGAAGAAACGGGCCAGACGCTCATGTCGGGCATGGGCGAGCTCCACCTCGACATCATCAAGGAGCGCCTGCGCACCGAGTACAAGCTGGACCCGACGATCGGCGCCATGCGCGTCGCGTACCTTGAGAGCGCATCCGTGGGCGTCAGCGTGCCGTACACACACGACGTGATGCTCGGCACGGACCGGCAGTTTGCCAAGCTCACGGTGGAGCTCGAGCCATTGTTGGACCAGAAAGGGACCGAAGCGAGTGCTGGCGATGATGAGGAAGGCGACAGCGCCGTGAACAACATCGTCGAGTGGAAGAACCTCGGCGCCAAGAAGATGCCGCACGCGTTTGCACTTGCGATCGAGGAAGGCTTGCGCTCGTCCATGAGTCGCGGCGTGCTCACGTCGAACCGTGTCGCGTACGTCAAGGTGAGCGTGGACGAGAACGACTGCGAGTGGGACACGGACTCGAACGCCAACGCGTTCCGCGTGGCGGCGGCGCTCGCCTTCAAGAAGGCGCTGCGTGACGCTGCACCCATGGTGCTAGAGCCCATGATGAAGCTCGAGGTGCGCGCGCCCGACCGCTGCGTCGGTGACGTGCTGTCCGACTTGACGTCGCAGCGCCGCGCGCACATCCAGGAGGTCGGCGCCGCCTTCAACGGCTCGGGCGGTGAAGGCGACGCGCAGGTCGCGCGTGCGGGTCGGTCAGTGGTGTACGCGCATGTGCCGCTCGTCCACATGGTCGGGTACGCGACACTGCTGCGCTCCAAGACCCAGGGTGAGGGCTCGTTCGGCATCCAGTTCCTCGAGTACGTCGAGGTGGACGCGGCCACCCGCGAGCGGCTCGTTGTGCGCTCCAGTCCTCCGCCGTTCGCCGCTCCACCGGCGTATTCGGGTGAGGACTGAGCGTTTTCCATCCGCGTTGAGATAGAAGGAGAGTGGCAATTGACCGACAGAGTGCCTCCGAGTCGAGCGCAGACCCTCAGACACCTCCGCTGATACCTTATAGTAACAAAACTCTTGCTCAAAATGGTGTATAGCGTGAATCCAAGGGCAATCGGATGGTCAGAACAGGTTGTCGGCGGCGTTGGCGACGCCGGCGACGAGTGCGAGGACGCCGAGGACCATGACTCCTACCAGCAAGCGGCGGCGGGTGACGGAAAGCGGCGTTGGCTCGGGCACGAGCGACGGCAGCGGCGACAAGGCCGACGACGCTGGCGGTGCCGACGACACCAGGCGCAGGTAAAAGACGACGGGCAGCACGAAGCCGAGCAGCGAGCAGCACGTCGAGCCCACGAACGAGATGAACGGCGCGAAGTCTGCAAAGAGGACGGCATCATACAGTTGATCGCGTGTTAGTGAGCTGGGAAGTGAAGCGTGAGATAGCATCACGCTGGCGGCAAGAGCAGCGGTCGTACTTGGCACGGCAGCGGCGATGACGGCCGTGACGGCCACGATCGACGCGCGAAAGACGGCGATGCGAGTCTGTGGGGCAGCCAGGCGACGTTATCTTCTCAAAGGCAGCACGATCCAAGCTATAGCATGGCGCACCTCTTTCCCGCAGTCGCTGCGTGCGTTGTGTGTCTCTGGCACGACCCTGTGCTGCACCGCGTCGAACACCGGGAAGAGCATGATGGGGTAGCCGAAGAAGACGGACGCGCAGAAGAGCAGGTCGACGGCGGACGCGAGCAGCGTCTGGCCGCGCAGATTGAGCAACAGCACGTCCTGCGTGTGCTCGCCGAACGCCAGGTACCCGCAGACGCCGAAGCTCGCGTAGATGAGCCCGACAAGCAGCACGACGGACGTGAGGATGCCGCGGAAGTGGCGCTTGTGCCGCATGGAGTTCTCGAGCGGCAGCACCATGCCGATGCCGGAGAAGCAGTAGGTGGCGACCCCGAAGAAGAAGGGCGCGTACGAGAGCGTCCCGAGCCAGTTGAGCTCGAGCAGCGACGACTCGTCGTTGCTGGTCATGAACGACAAGTCGGTCACGTAGACGATCGCGAGGCCGCAGAGGTTCATGACGCTCGCGGTCAGCGCCACGTACGCGAGCTGGCTCACGTGCTTGATGAGCGCGAACGCGGCCAGCACCGGCACGCTGCAGGCGATCACGACCGCGCGCGCGACGCCAAAGTACGAGTGCACGTTGGTCGCCACGAAGATGAGGACTGCGCAGGCATCGTGTTGGTCAGTCGGTCGCCACGACATGGATGATCAGATCAGATCAAGGAAAACGTACAGCCGACGCCAAAGCCAGTCTGGGCGAGCACGAGCGCCACCTCGACGAGCCTCTGGCCGCTCGCCCCGAGCGCGTGGCGGCCGATGTCGCCGTAGCTGGCGGCCGTGATCCCGCGCCGCTGCAGTTGGTACTTGCAGTCGACGAGCAGCAGCATGCAGAAGGCGCTGAGCGCGCCGACCACGATCAGCAGCGCCAGCCCGAGCTACAGCACGCAGCCATATATTGCGTCAAGCTCAAGAAACCCACGCACTGCGTTATCATACCAGGCGGCTGGACGGGGGCCGCACCAGCACGCCGGTTTTCATGAAGGCACTGGAGAACCCGAGCACGCCCGTGCCCAGGAACGACACGACCGCGTTCACGAACGTCTTGCCGTCTCTGTAGTATACGTGAAGTGTCAACCGTTTACTAACAACCCCCAGACGCATGTACAGTAGTCAATTTGTCCATCAGAATACGTACGAGGCGAGCGTGTCGGGGTCGACGGCCTGCTTGGTACCGCACTCGTCTATTGCCGAGACGGCGGCGAATGTGTCGGTAACTCCCGCTCCGTCTCCTGCCTTGGGCTTGGGGCTCGTGCCGACCGCCGACAGCGGCGGGAGCAACGCCGTCTCCTCCGTGGTAACGCCCATGCTGTCGCCAAGAGCGGAGACCAAGGGAGGGAGGAGGGAGGGAGAAAGGAAGCGAGAAAGAGGGAGGAAATGATGTTGGACGTGCGTTTGGAGCCCCCCAGTGCGTGTTTTGACGCACATCACAGTGTCACTAAATGAAGGATACAGTCACTAGCAGGAGGTAATCCCGCTAGTCGAACTGTCAGAATACACTTCAACCAATACATTTTGTCACCTCGACAGCATGGAGAACGCTACGCTGCTCACAACAAACTGGCGACAGCTTCGTAGACGCCGAGCACGAGCGCAGCGACGCCCAGCAGGATCATGCCGTACAGGAGCGGTATGCGCAGCCGCGACCAGAGCGTGAGCTTCTCGTCTTGAAAGAGCAGCAGGTAGAAGCTCGCGGGCAGGATGAACGCGAGCAGGGAGCAGCATGTCGAGCCGATAAACGAGATGAACCCACCGAAACCTGGCCGCGATATCATAACAGCGTCAGGACTGTACTCACCACCCACGGATCAAATGCGGTACGCACTCGGGATGCCCGCGGCCAATACACCCGTAAGCAGCACGATGCCTGATCGGAGCAGCGCCGACTTGATCTCGGTCGCTCGAGCGCTGCTACCCTCCGGCTGACCACATGAGATAGCTGGTAGCAGCACCTCAAACACGGGGAAGAGCATTACGGGGTACGTGAAGAAGAGTCCGATGCACAGGCAGAGCTTGACGGCCATGGCCATGCTGCCGGAGCCTTCAAAATTGAGCGTGATGACGTCCTTCGTCGCGTCGCCGAACGCTAGGTATCCGCAGATGCCGAACACCGCGTACAGCGTGGTGATGATGCCGACCGTGGCCACCAAGATCATCGTGAAGTTCTCCTTGCGGCGCATCGAGTTCTCCAGCGGCAGCACCATGCCGACCCCTTCGAAGCAGTAGCTCGCGACGCCAAAGAAGAACGGCACGCTCGAGATGACGCCGAACGCCTCAATCTGGTCGTGGTTCAGCGGCATGTACGACAGGTCTGTATTGAGCACGATCGCGAGTCCGAGGATGTTCATGACGTCGGCGACGAGCGCGACCATCGCCAGCTCCTTCATGTGCTTGAGCAGCGAGAAGCCAATGAGCGGCGGGATGCAGACGGACACGACCAGTTCCTTGGAGACGCTTAGGAACTTGTTGATGTTGGACGCGATGAAGATGAGGTCTGGCAGCAGATACAACAGCTTACTATCAGTGTCGCCACCCCACCAACGGCAAGATGTTGGCTGCAAACGTACACGCGATGCAAAAGCCCGTCTGCGACATCACAATCGCCGAGTTGACGAGCGCGGCGCCGACGTTGCCCATGGCGAGCCGGCCAATGTCGCCGTAGGTCTTGACGGGTCGGCCCTGACGTTTGAGCTTGTACTTGCACTGAACGATCAGCAGCATCGCGTACACGCTGATGGCCGCGACGCCCACCAGCGTCACCAGTCCCAGCTAGACAGCAATATGAACAGCGACTCCCGGTCAGTACGACGCAGTAGTGTGGAGGCAACTCAGCTTGGTTGGCGTGTATCATGCGGCTGTCACTCACCAGGATACCGCACTTCTTGAACGCGAAGGGTAGGCCGAGCACGCCCGAGCCGAGGAACGCGATGCAAGTGTTGACAAACGAGCGAAAGTCTCTGCAATATCCATCATTCATCCATCGCAAGCCATATCGGTCAGCCCAGCACGGTTATCCCGTCATATTCACCGACACGAGCTCCGACGTACGAGGTGAGGTGCATGTCGTGGTGTTCATGCAGCTCATCGCGCGCCTGGCACTCGAGCTTGAACGCGAGCCGGTCGCTTTCCTTCCAGCTGTGGTGGTCGCTGTGGCCTCTCGAGCCCACACCGCTCGCGCTGGACGCGGTCGACGTGCCCGAGTCGGAGGCCGCGTCCTCCAGGTCCACCACGCCCATATCCTGTAGATGCAGCCGCGGCAGCGCTTCGTGTCGCTCGTTCGCCGCCGCTATCGCTTCCCGCGCCGGTTGCATCACGTGCTGCTTGCTTCTCTTCGTGTGCCCAGGACATCAGTATCAGCAGGTGCAAAATGTATAGTTTTATACGCTATACGTAACCTCTCCCGGCGCAAAGTGAGCGTCTTCGTATGCTTTTGGCGAAACCTGCTGGCTCCTTCATCCGGATATCGGCAGCCACCAAGTGTATACTTGCGTGGCGACAGTAACCTGTATCCGGTTGACGTGTGAACCTCCTCCTTGGTGAACTGCCCGTTGTCTCAACACCTCTTCTCTTCCTGCATGGCGTTGGTCTAGCGCCAAGCACCAGCCTCTACAGCAATGCTGTCGCTTGGAGGCCCTGTTCCTCCTTCTACATGCACTCTCGTGCCTGGATGCTCAGTCCGAGCGGCCGCGTCGAACGGCGAGGGTGATGCCGAGGCGTAAAGCCCGCGGTCCGCCCGCCGAAAGCTCAACTTCAAGCGCAACGTTGATGGTGGCGCTCCTCTCTGCTTCTCGCGGCGCCCGGTGCACCTCTTCCTTCCGTTTTCTCCCCGCGTCTGCTTCATCGGTCGGCCTCTGTATACAGTCGCTGGTGTTGGCGTTGATGCTGCTTCCCGTCATTTCCCGATCCGCCGCGCGTTAAACACTCGCTCCTCGCCACCTTCCAGCCCTTCCAACCCCTTCGACTAGCAATGGGAGTCGCGACGCCGGTGCTCGTCAGCCAGGAGCACGTCGACACGGTGCGGCGGTACGTGGCGCTGCGCCTGGAGAAGCGCACCAAGGAGACGCTGGAGCTTGTGAGCGACGACATCTCCTTCTACAGCCAGCGCGACGGGTCCTACAACGGCAAGGCCGAGTTCCTCGTGTACCTCGAGAAGACCAAGATCGAGGGCGCGTGGCAGCCGCCGACCATCGAGGAGGGCGACGACGAGCATGTCATCGTGCGCGGCATCGTCAAGATCTTCTACATCCCCATCTCGGTCAAGTCCACCTTCTCCTTCAACGAGGACGGCCAGATCTGCCGCATCCACACCGGCAAGGCCTAATCGGCCGCGGCGGCGTGTGTTTCGAGGCGAATAGCGCCATGTTCCCGAAGGTCAGAGCAGCGACAGTGGGCGGTAAGGCGTAGCCCTGCGTCTTATGATCAATGAGTGGAAAAGGCTGCGAGTGCGTCGCCATAGTCGTCGAGAAACTGAGCGTCGCCACCACTTCCGTCGCTTCCATTTCTCCTCCCTGCCTGACGTTCGAACTCAACGTCGTTGCTACCTTAAATCAGGTTTGTTGTGCTTCAAGTGAGGGCAAAATGCACCTATATGAGGTGGATAACGTTAAAGTTAGGCCTTCATTATCAATATTAAAGTTGTCCACATGAGATAAGGTACACGGCGGCCCTTTCTGGTTTTTGGCCCCGCCGCCATAATTTGCCCAACCGACCGCAGCGTCAAGGAGACCGCAGCGGGGAGGGAAGAGAAGCGGGCGATCGATCGCTGGCGCCCGTACTAGGCCTAGCGCCAGCACAACAGCGACATCCGAGGCGGGGGAGCGAGGGCGACGCGATGGCAGAGGTGTCGTCGACGCCGCGCGCGCGGCTGGAGCAGCAGTACGCCGACATGAACGCGGGCATGGACCACGCGCTGGCGCGACTGCTGCCGCCTGACCGCGCGCTGCCGAGCAGCCTAACGCTGCCGAGGTCGCACAAGGCGGCGGTGCAGAGCTGGCACGCGATCACGGAGGTGTTCGAGGCGCGCCGGCTTAAGCTGCAACGGAAGGAGGACAAGCGCCGGCTCAAGGAGGAGGCCAAGAAGCAGAAGCACAAGAAGAAGCAACCGGGCGAGGGCAGGAAGGCGAGCGGCCAGAGCAAGAAAAACGGCAAGGTCAGGGCTACCAAGACAGACGTGCAGGAAAGCAAGAAGTACAAGAAGAACGTCAAGCCGGACGTCAAGGCGGTCGCCAAGACGCTCGCATCGCCCAGGAGCAGCCCGAGCTCGCCAGCCAACTCGTTCCTCTCGCCGGAGTCGACGCCAACGCTGTTGATGAAGCTGCGGGAGCAGCCGGGACTCGAGCGGCTCGTCATGGGTACGACGAAGTACAACGCGCTCGTCAGGTGGCTCGAGCTGGATAAGGCGAAGAACCTGCAGGTGCCGATCGATCTGCTCAAGGCGGTGAGGCGGCTGCGCGCGAGAGAGAACAGCGGAAGCAGCATGAAATCAAACGGGAAGAAGTCGGTTGAGGTACAAAAGAAGACCAAGGAGGAGACGCTGGATGACCGGCTGCGGGCGGAGCGCAAGAAGAAGCTGCTGGAGATAGCGCGGCCGCGGGGCTCGTCCACGGTTTCCCGCAAACGGCGCGTTGTTGACGAGGACGAGGAGGAGGAATGGAAGGGCCAGGACAGCGACGAAGAACCAGAATACGCGGACGGGTATTCCGACTCAGCAGAGGAAGCAGAGAGCGACGGAGAGGCCGAGTTTGAACCGAGTGTGCAGCCGAAAGAAGCTGCAAAGCAGCCGAAGCGTCAGTCGAACGGCTCGCCGCAGTCGGCGGATGCTCCATCGACATCGACCATGTCTGCGACAGCGCAGTTGCAGCGGGTGGTGGCCAAGATCAAGGAAGAAGATCTCATGTCGAAGGATTCAGACGCCCAGTATCTATCGTACGAGACCAAGTCGTCTGCGCCATCGAAGAAGCCGCCCAAGTACCCTGGCTCATCTCCAAACAACGCGATCATTCTCGACTCCGATGGAGAAGAAGACGACAGCGACAGCGTGGACGTCGAGGAGGAGAAGCGTGATGACAGCGAGGAGGAGGACGATGACAATGAGGTCGCGGGGGCCGAGTCATCGACCGACGAGGAGAAGGACCTGTTCGACCTGAACGAGGAAGACGTGTACATTGTCGAGTCGATCCTGATGGTGAAGGAAGGCCGCACGTTCTTCACCAACAACGGCAAGAGGCGGACCAAGGAGGTGGACTTGTACCTCGTCAAGTGGGACGGCTATGATGAGCTCACATGGGAGCCTGAGAGCAACATCCCGCACCGGCTGATCGAGTTTTTCCGCGACCGCGAGCGCTCGAAGCGGGCATGTCAGTACCAGATCGACAAGTTTGTGGAGCGGAGGGTGGTGGACAACGTCACGACCAACAAGAAGGAGGTTATTTATCTGATCCAGTGGCTCAACCAGGAGCAGGCCGTGTGGGAGGTGCGCTCGACGCTGCCCGAAAAGACGCTCATCTGGCTTGACAAGGTGGCTGGCGCGCACGGCGACCAGCCCAAGAAGAGGATCAAGATCTACAGCAGCAGCGACCGGTGACTCACGGAGGACGGACGCGTTTATTGTTGCAGCAGCGAGCGATTGCTGTCGTGTGGAAGTATCTCTCGGTCGCGTTGACGCCCGCGGTCGAATGTTGCTAGTACGTCATGGAACAGGAGCAAAGCCGTCGCGCGATGGTCTCGCTGGCGATGCAGAGTCTCGTGTATGTGTGTTGATTACCGTCAGTGCTACGTTCGTTGCCTCTGCTCCGCATGGTCATGACAAGTGCATTTGCTCGGTATCTTCGTTTTGCCCTCAATAAACGAGCGTGTCATCCACGTCGAGGTCGAAGGGACGACGGGCGGCGCGAGCAGCAGACGGCGTCTAGACAATGCGGTCGAGCTCCGTGGCGTACGAGAGCGTCTCGCCCACGAGGCGCAGCGACGGGATGTCGGACGCGCCAAGCGACTTCTCGGGCGCCTTGAACCACACGAAGCCCTCGCGCACGGTCCACTCGGGCTTGTGCTCCTGGATGTACGCGCTGAGCTCGGCGGGCGAGTCGAGCAGCAGCATCTTCTGCGCGTCCGCGAGCTCCAGGCACTGGTACGCGATCTCGGCGCAGTCGGCGATGTTCCCGCGCACCGTCTGCACGAGCTGCCCGAGGAAGAACGGGAAGAACGGGTTCGGCACGTTCGTGCGCGCCTCCAGCACCTTGTTGTACGTGCCCTCCATCAGGTACTGCTCCAGCTTGAGCGGGAACGCGATGTTGGCGTCCTGGCGGCTCTGCTCCGGCAGCAACTCCAGCTACAACATCAAGCAGTAGTCGAAAGCGTCAATGGAACGTCCAAGATGTCGTCGTAAGCATCCACGACGTTCTCACCTCGTTGTGGAACTCGGCCATGCGGTTCTCCACGAGCAGCTGAAGCAGCCGCGTGCCCAGGATCGGGTAGTGCAGCGGCGACGGCGCTGCCGCGCCCACGTAGTATGGCTTCAGCTGAGTCACGTTGCGCTCGAAGGCGGGCATGTCCTCGCTCGCGATGCTCAGTAGCGTCGCGCTCTCCAGCACGTGGCCTGTTCAAACGCCGAGCAGGATACCGTCAACGGCGGAAGCACGCTACTTGTAAGATACCAACCGGACAAAGCAACGTACTGGCGATGGCGCGCTCTCTGTTCGCCGTCGACGACTCAACTCCGCACGGCGGCAGCGACGGCAGCCCCGTCAGCGCGATCTGTTGCGTAGGATCTCTTCAGTTAGTGAGCAAACCTCCCCCTCCGCCGGTATCTTGTCGTTGCGCGGCCTGTAACGACGCTAGAAACGCACCTTGAGTTTCGTAAGAAGCGCCTTGGCCTCTACGAGCTGCTTGTTATCGACAGCGGCGCGCAGAGCCTGCGCCTCGCGCTCCAGGGCCTCCAGATTCACCGACATGTCAATGCTGTAGCTTGGTATCGCGTTACTTCCAAAGCACTTTTTGTCCTCGATCTAACCGAGAAGGAAGGAAAGGGGGGCAAGATCATTGTCGCCTGAAGGTAACGTAACCTTTTGTTACGCTACCTTCGTGTAACACGCAGCAGTCGGGTACGCCTGGAGTTTTTACGAATTGGTACTTCTCCGTTCGGATAAAAAATGAAGCTTTTGGTTTTTCAGAAAAACCTTTTTCGCATCTGATTGGATAAAACCGTGAGACGCCTTCTCAGGGTGCTCGGGAGAAAAGTCAGCATGTCGCGCGTAAACTCAAGC
>JAADXW010001057.1:0-12462 GCA_023337975.1 Phytopythium ostracodes
ACCACTATATCAAATCAAACTGGGAAAAAAATGTCACCCACATACTAAACACAATTATCGAAGTGCTTTCAGCGATTTTCAGCTTCTCCGCTCTCTTATTGGTCAAGAAGCTTTACAGAATGACATTTTTTATATTTTTGGTCAGCACTTTACAAGCAGCAAATAACGCTTGGCATGTTTGAAAAGTGTCAGCTTAACCCAAATGTGTTTCGATGCAGTTAGAACTGTTCAAAACTTATATCAGTACGTATAGATTACATCATCATGACAGGGTTGCGGCAATTTGTTAGCCAATCAAATGCTTGTTGAAGTTCGTGTCACCTCACTTCCAGCAGTGGATTGGCAAATTAACGTCTGGGCAATTTTCATTGGTTAATATGCAAACAGGTCGGACAGACCATTCGTCGCGTGATTCGACGCCCGAAAATCATGTTGCCCCCGGTTATCGCATTTTGACTTGTGCGGCCATGGCAGCACTAGCGACCCCGGACACGCTGCGCTACGAGACTAGTTTCTATCATATAATACCAAACGCATGGCGTGATGTAATGCTTGGTCTGACTAGGGACAACGGTGGCGTCGCATCGCTCAACTGCGTGTTGCACCAAGTTGCTTGTGTCCAGTAAACCGCCTGGTCGCAGCTTTTCAAATCGCACACAATGGATGCGATACGAACCATCACTCTTCAACACAAAGACGGGTCAATTCCGCCACACGAATCTCCGTCGCACTTCTCAACAGTAGTGATCAGAATTCAACATATATAATCTTCTATGCGATTATGAAGGGTTTCAAGGTCAAAACATCGAGGTGAAATCAATGCCTGTATTTTGAAATTATTTATCATTATGGACAAATAATCGCAACATACAGCTTTTGAGAACAACAGTTTTCGTTGATGACCAATCCCTGTCGAGTGTACTGAGCAGTTCGCATGGACCATCACTCTTTCGGCTTTCCGTTTCCCTTTTTCCTCTCTCCGCGACCCGAAACAAGAAGAAAGGCCGTCGTCACTATCGAAACCCGCGCGCAGGAAGGACCAGCAAGCTCGCCCCCTCCATAGTTAAGCGCTATCACATTCGATCGCCTCGACCGCGCACGATGTCGCCGCCTTCCAAGCCGACGGGCGGCGTTGAGGGCCCCGCGATCGTCGTGCACACATGCGGCCGCGAGACGGCGTCGCCGGTCAAGCACGGGCGCGCGCGCGACTTGCTGGACTCGCTGCGCCACCAGTGCGACTGCGTGCCGTTCATGTCCATGGGCGAGTACGTGGCTAGCCCGCGCGTCCTGGCCGAGTCCGCGGGCCACCAGCAGTTCCACGCGACCGAGTCGAACCACCTGCTGCCGCTGCGCGTCGACAAGGACGGCGGCGCCGTGGACATGATGGCGCACTCGTCGCCCAAGGCGCACGCCACCATCTCCGTCTCAGGCTCCATGTTCGTGCTGACCAACACGATCCTCGGGTCGGGCACGCTCGCGGTGCCCTTCGCGATCGCCTCGAGCGGCTGGCTGCTCGGCAACGCCGTCATGCTCGCGATCGCGCTCATCACGCGCTACTCGGTCAAGCTGCTGCTTACCGCGAGCGACATGGCGGGCGACAACTGCGCCAAGACGTACGAGAGCCTGGGACACTACACCATGGGCACGATTGGCACGGCGCTCGCGGAGTTCACCTTCATCTTTGGCGGCTTCGGCACGCTCGTGAGCTACCTGATCTTCGTGACCGACCTCTTCTCCGCCGTCGCGGGCATTAGCGCCTACAACAAGTGGGTCGTGACCGTCGCGTGCGCGCTGTTCGTGGTGCTACCGCTGTCGCTGCACCGCCGCATTGGCAAGCTGTGGCTTGCCAACGTGCTCGGCATCTTGTCCATCGCGTACGTCGTCATCTTCGTGCTCATCGCCGGCATCGCCGTCTTCAACGGCTCAGGCGACCTGACAGCGAACGTCGAAGCCGTGCGATTCAATCCGGGCAGCGTCTACACCGTCACGCTGCTCATTGGCGCGTTCGCGTGCCACAACACGGCGCTGCCCGTGTACGAGGAGCTGCGGTCTCGCAGCATCTCGCGCATGGATCGCGCGGTGCGTGGAGCGATTGCCACGGCGTTCGTGCTCTACGAGATCATTGGCATGAGTGGATACTTGCAGTTCGGCAGCAACACCCGCGACAACGTGCTGCTCAACTTCACGCCCGCCTACGTGGCCGACCACCCCGTGCTCTACTACCCATTGATGCTCGGGCAGACGTGCATGGCTGCAGCGCTCGTCCTCACTGCGCCGGTGGCGATGTGGCCCTTCCGTTCTTGTGTGCTCAGCGTCTACCTTCGAGTCAAGAACGGCGGGCAGCAGACGCCGAGCCACATGGCGACGTCACTGGAGCACAAGGCCGCTACTGCCGGCAGCCTGCTGCTGATCCTGCTCTGCAGTATCTTCGTTCCATCCGTCAAGATCCCGCTGAGCATCGTTGGGTCAGTCTCCGGGTCGCTGTTGATCTTCATCCTGCCGTCGCTGTTCTACCTGCTGCAGTCCCCCGAGAGCTTGTTCTCTCGCGCACACGCCGGCCCGCTGCTCATGCTTGCTACCGGCGCCGTTGTGGGCGTAGTCGGGCTTTCGCTGACGCTCTTCAAGCTCGCGCGCGAGTATCTCTAGACAAGCACGCGGCTTGCTAGTGCCACCCAGCAGTCTGAGACTGATACCTCTACGGACACGACCAGGGCGCGACCAAGGGTCATCGATCAAGGTGGCGGCATACCAGAGTTGATTTTAGGTGCGTGGCTATTGTATAAAATCTGCGACTGGACCTCGTGTCGGCCGACAGCTCGATATATATCCGGGTAATATAGCAATTTTTATCATCCCAGCGGAGCGTGCAAGCCCGTGTGAACGCCCAGTCAAGTGTCAGGTCCAAGCCAACGCGACAGCTAGCGCTTCGTGTCCGGCACCATGAACATCGCGCCGTACTCGTTGGTCAAAAAGTCGACGGGATCTGCGAGCGTCTCGAACGAGGAGTCGAACACCGAGACCAACGAGTACGGCGTCACTTTCGCCGCAGGGATCGCGCGCTTGGGCTTCCGCGTCTTCTGCACGCGATACGCGCCTCCCGTCGACTCCATAGCGTACAGATCGACGTAAGTGTCGTGGCCGTAGTGCCGGTACTTCCGATTGCCAGCGTCGGGATCGTACAGCAGCGATGCGAGCGGGTGGGTGGGCGCCACGCACACGCGCCATACGTCGTCCTTGAACATGTGATAGCCGCGCGCCCGCAGCTCGTTGGCCGCTTGAGGGACGCTGAAGCTGCCCGACTGATAGCCCAGGTCGACATCGCGCGTCCAAGGGATGATGCCGTGGTCGCGGACCGCGCCCAACATGGAACCGAAGAGCAGCGCCGGCCGTGCGCCTTGGTCTTGGAGCACCGAGTATACGTCCTCGAGCAGCAGGTGTAGCACGCTCGTATGGCATGGAGTCACCGTCGAAGGTGATAACGTCGTGCTCACCGTCGGCAGCGCTTCAAGCAGGCGGAAGCGGTCGGCACGCATGCACTCGACAGGCGATGAATGCAGCAACGTCGTTATCGGCAAGCAGTAGTCCCAGCGCTTGAACTCCTCCGATCCGTTTGCGTCACACAGGCGCGTGTGGCTGCCCGTGAACGTTGGCGGACGCAACGGGAACTGGGGCGCGCCATTGGTATCACTATCACTGAGAGCTATTGCAAGGAGAGCAGAGTAGAAGGCGTCGGTTGTGTTGCTGGGAATGCCGACGCTAACCGGTGAGCAGGACGGCGCGCCCTCGCTGTTTAGTGTGCCGCTCTCGGTCTTGCGGCCACGAAGAGAATATGCACGCGCGTCGACCGCGATGCGGTAGTTGCTCAGCGCTTCCTGGATGTGCGCTGGGATCTTGTCGGCACCGTGGCCACCTCCCAACTTGTTGTAGTTCATGTTACCGACCGATGATTGCCGATGAAATGCGGCGCCATCAACTGGTTGAGGGGTCAAGATGTCTGCCACAGCCCAAGACAAGAGCCCCAACAACAGACGAACGTTCATTTGAGCTGGAGAGTGAGCGGAGGCGGAAGCTCCGATCGAGTTGACGGCGGTACGTCGAATGCGGGAGCTGGGATTTTCCACAATGATTGCGAGTGGTGGGCTAAACTTGAACCTGACCTGGTTCATAGTGCCAGAAATAGACCACCCGCTGCTGTGGCGTTGGCCGACGAGCTCGCAGTAAAGATAGATGTGGATAGCGCCATCTACACCTTCGTGTCGCCAAGTCGAATATATATATATATATAGACAACACACACGCTTGCCCCTCACTTTCCAGAGTATCCATGGATAGGGCCTTGCTGTCGCCAATGTTTCCACACTGACTACAATGGTTGATGCTCTCTGACGTTGTCAATGACCAACACTCCTGCGAAAAGTTGCCTTTTACTGTGAGGAGCCAGAATAGAAGGACCATAGAGAATTGGTAATAAAAACAAATGTAAATGTATTCCGGTGTAAGCTGATGACATTCTTCTTCGAATTTCAGCAAAATTACTTTTATTTTTTGTTGAATGACTTGTGTCCACTGGGTATCCGCAGCTGGAGTGAACAACTGTACTGCACTGTACAGTACAGTTTTCAATTCAGTACAGTTTGATTTTGACATGTGGCCGAAATACGGGCTGGATTTTTCATATAATTACTTTGAAGTACAGCATTACGATAGAGCATTGAGTGTTTGTTCCTCCTTGCCACCGCATTTCTGCGGCCGCACAGATGTTCGTATGACTATAATACTTGCAGGTTTCAAAAATATCCGCAAGACCCCGTGAGGCAAAAATGCCTGTGCTTAGATTGTTCGGCGCCTTGTTCTCATTTGCTTCGTACAGTACTCGTGGGTAAAGAATCGCATTGATTGATCCGTCGGCAAAATGATCTAAATTTACCATAATTACCTAAATCAAACCTGCATTTTGTAAAACACACCTTATTCTGTCGCAATTTACCGTTCGAACAGTGGTAAATATTCGACATTTTCCGTACAGAGATCAGCGTGAATATGCAACGGGGATTTGATAAATACCCTTAAATGTTTAATGAGCCCTTTTACTTGCAACTATAGAATTATACTTTGGTTCATCATTATTCTTATATCCTGCATCAATTTATACTATATCAGGCACCGCATATTCACGCAGATCTCTGTAATTCGTCCTCGCTTTTACGATCGGGTGCTGCCTGTCTCAACCCGTTCGTTTGCACTCTTTTGCACCAGCGACTGTTGCACTACCCGGCCTGGGACACTTGCTTTTCGTCGCAATACTTGCTTGCGGGACGGAGTCTTGAAAAGTGTGGGAAACCCCCCGTTTAGAAACCCGAACGCGCGGCCAATCACCGCGCTCCAGACATGCACTTCATCGGAATCCCCGTAGAAATGAGCGTGGCCGTCCGGTTCGGTCGCGCGCTCCATTCCACCCGCAGCATCAAGCACTGCACTATGTACGGTACATGACCATCCGCGCTAGAAAAACCCTCACTCCCATTTGATTCTGGGTCCCTCTTTTTGGCAAAACCCGAGTCACGTCACCTTGTGCAATCCAGCCGTTTCGCGTATCTACAGTCTCTGCACAGTTTACTTGGATTCAGTATAGTATTTCAGCTCACGCCAGCAGATAAGGTAACCGCCAGCCAGCCAATGACAATGTCACGACGCACGAAGAGCAAAAAGAACCCAGAAAAGGTCGCCCGACCATCCAGCACAACAGATTACAGTGTACGGTAATCGTGGGCGAGTATCGTGGCCGGAAAGGGCGGGTTTCCCTTTTGTCAATCATCCCTTGGATCACGTCGCCCCACTATAATACTGTAGTCTACTATGGCAAGTTGCCCCGGCCTCTTGCTCTTGTCATAGACAAGCGCGGTCATTCGCCAAATCGCGCCCGACTGCGCAAGACGCCAGTACAGTAGGGCAGGACACCAGTCACAAGGAGAAAGATCGACAATCCATCCATCCTCGGCCTCGACAATGGACGCGAGCGACTCGGAGACGGCGCTGCCCACGCGCGTGGTGGCGGTGGCGGACCGCGGCAAGGCGCACCGGCGGCTGCTGTCGGCGAGCCGCATCATCCCAGCGTTCATGGTGGTCGGCATGTTCATGCTGGTTGGGTGGGACCTGGCGAAGGAGGGCGAGCTCATCGCGCGCGGGCCGGCGCAGTTCCTACAGGATGAGGGCTGGATGTCGTGGCGGGGCGGATCGAGCATGGTGCTGCAGGACTTGCGCTTCATCTCGACCAACTCCAGCGTTCCACGCGTCGAGGTGCTGACGAACGACACGGTGTTCAACAAGACTGCGGAGCACGAGGAAGGATGCGTCGCAGGGATCGCCAGCCCGCACCGTATCTCGTACCCGTCGGACCACCGCTTCTACTCGATGCTGCGCGACATCACACCGCTGCCACCGCCGGTGTTCAGAGGCAAGCACAAGGCGCTGTGCAACGCTACGGACCGCGACACGCGCAAGTTTAACTACTGTCTGCCAATTACAGGACGCAAGGACGAGCCGTACTGCTCGGCGCCGGACCGGTTGGACCTGCTGGCGCGCCAGTCGCACGACTCGATGTGCTACGGCAGCGTCCTGCACATGCTGATGGCCGACGTGTACAACGAGCTCAAGGAGATCGGCGCGCAGCCGCTGGTCGTGTACGGCACGCTGCTTGGCGCGATCCGCGACTCATCCGTGATCTCCTTCACCGAGGACGCCGACATCTCGTACATGAAGATGAACAAGCTCTACATGAACAAGCTGCAGCACAAGTTGTGGGACAAGGGCTACCACATGTTCTTCCAGAATATCTGGCGTGTGTGCGTCGCGCCCACGCACCCGCTCGCGGCCAACCTGTACGACCCCAAGTCGCCGCTGGCGACGTTCGTCTCGGTGCCCTACGTCGACTTGTACGCCATGGAGCGCGAAAACCGCAAAGAGTGGCGGCTGCAAGAGACCAAGGGCGGTCGTCGGCTGCCCGATGAGAGCGTGCGGCCGTTCATCAAGGTGCGCATCAACGGACTCGAGTTCGACACGGTGCGCGACCCCATCGACTTTTTGACCAAGGAGTACGGCAAGAACTATATGACGCCCAAGCCGCGCGAGTAGACTAGAATAACCAGCTAGGAGGGTTGGGAGCAACATGTAACAGTAGGGCAAGCAAGCCATCATCATCCGTCCCATCGGCATGAGGGGTTAGAGTTTAGCGGCAACGCATTTTGATATATATTCTATTTCGTCACAGATTTGTTTGGGGTTCAAGCATTTCGAGTCGCGTATTGTGGCGGAAATCATTCGGGACTTGGAGTGCAGTTTACAGTGTCCTACTGTACGTGCAGTAAACGAATTGTGACAGTTGACTCATTTATTTTCAAGTTGCCGGCACCCTTGCCTTGATTTTAGAACAAAAATTGGATTATCGTAATTTTACAAATGGGAGAACGGCCTTTCTCTACACACCCTCTTTTTACACTGAATTTGGCGAGAGGAGCGAAATGCCCGTGCCTCTTCCCCAAACTTAGGGCAAGCTGCGGCTTGCGGCTTACAGTATAGAAGTGGCCGTGCCGACAGCATATACTGTATCACCGCTTTACTTACCCGACTGACCCTATCTTTGATCGGTCGGAGGATTCGCGGCCACTCCCACAGCAAGTCCGCAATTGCCTCAACAGCAAAAGGAAACAATACCGCAGTACATAACTGCTGGGAAAGGGACCGGCCGCGACAACCGGGGGGCCGTTCACTCGCCTATTTGCAGCGTACCCAACAGAGCAGCGATGGCCGCCAGGACGTTCACGACGGTTGTGCTGCAACCGCCGCAACCACAGGAAAAGACGGCGGCCTCGTCGCTGGCAACTCAAGTCACGCGATGTGTCCAAGAGCTGCAGAAAGGCGCGATCCGTGCGGGGGATAGACTCGTCAAGCGCGTGAACGACACCGTGGTGCTGCTCATCCTGCTCGCGGGCGTCATGGTGATCGTGGTCGACATCTACGGGCAGGTCGCGGGCATGTCGGAGCGCGCGCTGACCCACGGAGCGCCGAACCTGCGGCGCGCGGCGGCGATCGTCCTTCGCAGCGAGTGGGAAGGCAGCGTCGAGCAGTAGAGCGCGTGAAGCAACGCGCGACGTGGTCCGCGTACTATCATGCGGCGCATCCATGTTAGTGCCGCTGGCCCATCATTGGGCCGCGGTTTGAATTTTGCAAAATTAAGTTATGAACGTATCGAAAATCAAAAAGTATCTATGCGGTGATTTATGGTGTTGAAGATTAAAAAAGACTGGACGAGCCGCAATATCATGGTATTCGTGCAGTTTGCCTTGAGCCATCACCTCATTTATTTTACAGTGTAAATCACGTCAGACATGCTGTGACCTACAAGCAAATCAGCGGCGCGCTGAAACGGCCCACTCAATTGTTGAGGAGGCACGCGAGCACCTGCTGCTCGTTGCGCTCGTACAGTGATACCGACGCGACCGGCACGCTGATTGGGTTGTCGCCGAATCTGTCGGTCCGGAGCGAAACCGGTGTGTTGTCAGTTGTAAGGCTCACCTGAATGTCATACACTGGACACCAAGCTTGCCTTTACTACAGTACACGATGTAACGTGATGCTCTGTGAATTGATGGGGTGCAGTGTCCGTAGGAATAATACAAATGCAACAGGCCAGAATGGCGCGTGGCTCGCAGTAAAATTTATCCAAATACAAAAAGAAATCGTTTATCATTAAATTTTAATGATAAACGACTTAAAGTTTGGCGCAGTCTCATTTAATGATAAACGACCTAATGTGGTGCCTCTCTTTTGACCGAATCGGTTTACAGAGAAACCAGTTTGAACTTGCTCCTTCCCGTGTCCAGATTTATGTGTCACCTTCAAGTCACCTGTAGATGCGCTCACTGAATTAAGCAAATGCTAGAATGAGACGGCTCTCCCACATCCTCATATCGGGCACTTCGCCTCGGACAACCTTTCATCAATACCACCAGCGACAACTATTGACTGACTGATAACTGGTAGCCAGCTAACGAGCGATCACGAGTGGAGGGAAATGGCGGCCAAGGCGGGCGCTCGTACGGCGCTGCGGGCGAACCAGCGGCTCGCGCGTGCGCTGCTGGCGGCCGTGGCGCTCGCGGCGGCCTCGCTGTTCGCGCTCTCGTCTATCTGGCCGTCGCTGCCAGCCCACAGATTCGCGCGCGAACAGCAAACGCGCGCGCAGTCGCGGGCGGAGTCGCTCGACCGCATCGCGGTGCTCAACGGCGGCGACACTGTGCATTACGGCCGCCTGCCGACCATCGAGCTGTCGCTGTCTGCAGACTCGTGCGTTCCGTCGGTCGTCAACCTCTCGAGCTTGCTGCCGTTCCCCGAGGACACCGACAAGTCCCTGGTTGCGCTGTACAAGGCGCTGAACGAGAAGGCGGGAGACCTACCGCCGCCGCCAGAGTTCCGCCGCGACCACCGGAAGCTGTGCAACCCCGCGTACCACCAGAGCAGCCAGTGGGGCTACTGCCTGCCGATTCGGGGGCTCCGCCAGGATTTGAGGTGCGCTAACAGCTCGGCATGGAGCTGGCGAGCGCTCGTCGACCTGGCCGCCAGCGGGCAAGTCATGGACCAAGGGAGCTACCTGGACGGAGATGCGGACGATGAGGCCTACAATAATGAAGGCGGCAATGAAGATGAATACAAAGACCAAGACAAGGAGGAGGGTGTGTATCGTGATGAGAGTCACGAGTATGACGATGAAGAGGAAGCGTACCGTCGAGACGACGGCGACTTGATCGACTACAGCGCTACGAGCCAAGATGACGGAGTTCATTCGCCATGCGTGTACTCTAGCGTGCTGCACCTGCTGCTGGTCGAGGTATTTGACGCGGTGCGCGCTCAGGGGCTGCAGCCGGCGCTAGTGTTCGGCTCCATGTTGGGCGCCGTGCGGGACGAGTCGGTGATCCAGTTCACCGAAGACGTCGACATCGGGTTCCGGAAGAACCTGAAGAAGAAGCTCGTGATGAAGAAGGTCAAGGACGCGCTGTTCGCGCGCGGGTATCACATGTTCAAGGACTCGCTCTACCGCGTCTGCGTCGCGCCGTTCCACCCGCTCGCGGGCTTCCTGTTCGACCACAGCGTATCCAGAAGGCGCAAGTACCACGTGCCATACGTGGACCTGTACCCGATGATCCCCGAGGACGGCGAGACCCGGTGGCGCGTCGACCGCATGCGCAACGAGAGCTACAGCATCGACAGCCGCGACTTTGAGCCGTACACAAAAGTTAAGGTCAACGGCGCCGAGTTCGACACGCTCGCCAACCCACACGCGTTCTTGCGCGAAGAGTACGGTCCAGACTACCTCACGCCAAGGCCGCGGACTTGACTGTAGTGCGGTCGGATGTCAGGATATCTCGCCATCATAGAAACTGCACACGGTGTACGAATCGACACGCGACGAGCGCTTCACCGACTATGACTGCTCGACCACCAGAAGTCCCCAATGGATCGGAGTGATGTCACAGACCAGACCTACAGAATCAGAATCACGAACGCCATGCACGGAGATACAAGGAAACCAGTGAAGGTTCCATCATCGCATAGACAAGGGGATCAACTAGGACTTGGGCATGAAAAGCAGCCGCTTGGGGTAATCCTTGAAGCCAACGTCAAAGGCTCAATAATGGCCGCGTGTTCGGTGATTCCGGCTGCTTGTAGCTAACGCGTCCAACGTTGCAGGGATCGATAGGTGGAGATCATATTCACCCAGTGACACTTGCGGTTTCTGTGCTGCTTCAACTTGGATTTGCATCCATCTTCGTGTCGATTCGCATCCTGAGATAAAATAAGATCGCAAGGTGTTGACACTTGTCATGCTAAACACTTAGGAAACAATTTCGATGATTATTGGGGTCATACAAATTCGTTGATATTTTATAATGTTTTGGGGTTTCTTTTATAATAAAAATCGCTCAAACTGGCTTATTCGTACACGCGACGACGCTGGACGCAAAACAAAAAAAGACTAACCCGAAATCCAAACTATAGAGAATCACTATCATGGCGCGGCGCGTTGGGCTCTACCGCACGCTGGCTGGTTGGCCACCACGTCAGAGGTCGAGCTGCTTCCGCTCGGCGCCGTGCTTCCAGACGCCAGAGAGCGCGCTCTTGACCGTCTTCCACCCGGACTTCTTGTAGTGTACACTGCTGATAGACACCGGCGCGGTCGCGAATCCTGGGGGCGCGGAGGCTGGCGGCCCCATCGTCAGCGGCTCGCGATTGCGGCAGTGCTTGCGAAAGCTCAGCGGCTCGCTGTGGTTCTTCTTGAAGCTCGTAACGGCCGTTGAAAGCGCGCGGCCGAGGATCCCGCCGTGCTTGCTGCTCGTACTCCCGGTGCTGCTGGTGCGTCGATCTCTGGTGATGACGACGAGTTGGTCCTGGCCGTGGCTCTCGGAGGCGCGCTGCTCCATTATCTCGTCTGCTAGCGCGTACACGTCGTCGCGGATGCGCAGCCGCCACTCCTCGTACGACGCCCAGTCCAGCATGCAGATGTGTACGTCGCGCCCGGCGGATGCGTCCATGAGCGTGAGCTGGCGAGCGCCTTCGCGTCCGGCCTCGACGCGTGTGACCTTCATACGTAGCAGCAGGCTCTGGGGCGTCGCGAGCTCATATCGATATAACCACAGCTGCGGGGCCTTGTAGACGGCGAACACGCGCGTCCAGCACTCGGGGAGGTTGGCGGCGTCGCGCTGCCAGTAGACCCAGTCACTGAGCGGCGGCTGGCGGCGGGAATCCAGGCTCTCCGTGTCGTCGTCGTCGTCCCACTCCATCTCGAGTAGGTCGCTGGACGTGGCCGTGAGCTGCGTGGAGCTGAGCGAGTCGTTCGTGCTGCGCTCGGACGGCGAGGACGGGCACCTGTTGTCAATAGACATGCGCTTGCGGCGCCTGGAGGAGCCGGAGCAGCACGCGGTCGCGGCCGTGGAGGTCGGGGACGGCGGCAGCGGCACTGGTGGTGCGGCCATGCTCGTGGTTGCGATCACGCTCGCGCGCAGCTGGTGGTTGTCGATGGACCACTGGGGCGCCAGCGACGTGAGGCTGCGGCGCAGCGAGCGCCCGGACGGCGGCAGCGCGGGCGTCGGCGGAGCGCGCGGGCGCTGCATCTTGTCATGGCCGAGGGGCGGAATCGCGATTGGTCGGGACGGTAAATGACGGGATACGAAGAGAGAAAGAAAAGGATCTCTCTCTCTCTCTCCGGCTGTATTATTTGACGGGGGAGGCAACCAAGGCGGCCGACGGCTTGTGCGATGATAAGTAAGGCGGAGAAATAACGGTCTAATCTCCGACCGGATGGAAGCTTCCAATGGTGGGCGGTGGTGGGATCTATCGATCGAACAACTGGCCAAGCGACCGACCGACTCGACACGCGGAAAATGCGAGTGTGTGTGTGTGGGGGGGGGGGGG
>JAADXW010001058.1:0-12453 GCA_023337975.1 Phytopythium ostracodes
CCCCCCCCCCCTCTTCTCCTCCCACCTCGCCCGTCATGCTTCCCCAGACGCCCCTGAGCCCTAAAGTGTACTAATACTGGTAGGGCAGTCTGATGTTCAGTGTAAAGCGTGAGGCAAGTCGAAATAAAGCCAGAAAACCGGCACAAAAAGTGATGGAAAAGGGCGGGCAGGAGGGTGTCCTCGGATAGATACACGCCCAGCCCCGCCCTCCCCACCGTACCATCGTGGTTACACACCACTATTACACCCCACGCGCCCCACCGCGCGGATCGCAGCTCCTCCCCACCCGCGCGACAATAACCCCACCGCGCCCTACCTGGTAGGGCAATTCGATATATCGAAATGGCGATGGACGCGGACCGGCGCTGGCACCGGCGGCGAAGGCGACGGCGCAGCATAGTAGATGCGGCGCTGACAGTATGCTGCGTCCTACTGGCGTCGCCGGCGGCCATGGCGGCCAACTCGAGTAGTGCGAGCGGCAGTGCGTGCGCCAAGGCGAGCACAGTGGTGGTGGGCACGAGCGACACGCAGGCGATCGCGTACGACGCGGGCTGCACGGCGCGGCTGTTCGAGGTGCTCACGCTGTCGGACACGGCGCGCTTGCTTAACCTGTCCAATCTGGACGTCGCGCGCGTCGACAGCTACCCGAGCGTCTACACCATGTGCGTTCTACTGTTAGTAGGGAGCAGGTAGGGCGGCCGACCATGCAGAGACTAACGCGACAGAACAATGATAGGATCCTGAACGACAACCTGCTCGAGACGTTCGCGCCCGAGGCCGACGACAATGACATGGAGACGCTCTACCTGGCGAGCAACCGCATCTCCAACCTGTCGACCATGCGCCTGCCCCTACGGCTCAGCTACCTGTGAGTGCATCATGAGGGAACTACCAGTAGGGGGGATCCATCCACCAACGTGTGACAAAATGCTGTGGCTCTACTGTAGGGACCTGAGCAACAACCAGATCGCGACGGTGCCCGCGACGGCGGCCTGGCCCGACGCCAGGCTGCTGCAGACACTAATACTGGACGGCAACGCCATCGGCGACGTGGAGGCCGCCGCCTTCGCCCCACTGGACGCGCTCCAGTCCCTGTACGTGTCGCCCTACTTGCTGGCCAAGTGAGACCGCCCTACCTGACGCTTGAAGCCATGCACAGATCTCTATCAAACACTGGGCTCACCAGTCTCGGCGGCGTGCAGTTCCCGCCGGCGCTCACGACGCTGTAAGTAAGGCATCGCGTCGCCCTCCAGTGACCTGGGGCTAACGCTGCTCCTCCCTACCGACAGGAACGCGACCAAGAACTCCTTCTCGAGCTCGACAACCAACTTCACCAACCTCCCGGACGCGCTCGAGCACCTGTATGTGGTCGTCATGTAGTCTCTTGGGCCTGGAAGAGCGGTGCTAACGTGTAGAACGCCGTGCTAAACGTGTAGGGACCTGCACGACAACTTGCTGACGGCCATGCCGACGGCCATCTCGTCGCTCTCGTCGCTCATCAGTCTGTACGCTGCCACCTTCTGTCGGACCCCGGTAGAGTGAGTGCGCGTGCTGACACGCGAGTTTGTGCCTCGGAACGAACAGGAACCTCGCGTCCAACTCGATCCGCGACGTGTCGAACGTCGCCTTCCCCTCCACTCTACGGAGCCTGTACGTGCTCTACCTCCCACCACGCACCACAAACTCTCCACGAATCAACAGAGCGGCTGAACGGTCTCCGTGTGTTTGTGTGTGTGTATGACTGAATGCTCGAACCGTACAGCGACCTGTCGGACAACCCGCTGGAGATGATCGAGATCTGCCGCTCGGACGTGTCCGTCTTGCAGAACTTGGACGCCTTCAGCGTGCCGTCGACCATCTCGGGTGTCTGCTCGGACTCGAGCGCCACCGTCGAGAACATCCAGGGCGTCGCTGTCTGCGTCCTCGAAGACGACAACTGCGCCGCCTCGGCCGCCGGCGCCGGCACGGTCTCTACCTCAGCAGACTCGTCGACCGACTCGAGCGCCAACGGCGGCAACAGCGCCGCGGGCAGCGGCAGCGCGCTGACCGACTCGGGGGCGAACGTGACGTCGGCGTTCTCCAGCGAAGCGATCGGCGTGATCGGCAGCGTCGCGTTCGTCCTGGGCGTGATCGTGTGCGGCTTGGCGTTCTTGCTGTACCGGAAGCGCAAGCGCGAGGGCGAGAAGCGTGCGGCGCGCAAGCGGCGGACGCGGACCCGGGGGCGCAGCAACTTGATGTCGTACGCGATGGAGCTAGAGCAGAGCAGCAACACGGACGAGGACGGCGACGACGGCGTCACGTCGGACGGCGAGAAGAGTGGCTGGGTGTTCGACAGCCCGCAGTACGAGCTCGAGGACAAGTACAACCCCGTGGCGATCCTCGAGGAGGACTTGCATCACAACCGCCACAAACGCAAGCCCGGCAAGATGGACGACCTGCTCGTGTACGAGATCCCGCCCGAGGAGGTCACCATGAAGCGCGTGCTGGCCAGCTCGCTCACGACGGGCAAGCGCACGCCGCGCGTGCTGTTCCTCGCCGAGTACCAGGGCTTCAACGTGGTGGTGCACGCGCTGCTGCGGCAGAAGAAGCCCAAGCGCAGCGACGAGAAGCGCTTCCTGGAGCAGATCCGGCTCGCGTCCACGCTGGAGCACGCGTCCATCGTGCACTTCATCGGCCTCACGTACGGCTGCTCGAGCGGCGTGGGCGGCGTAACGGCGACGACCCACAACGACCGGCTGGCGCACAACTGGACGCTGGGCGTCATCTTCGAGTACATGGCGCTCGGGTCGCTGGCGTCCATGTTCCAGGCGGAGCGCAACCGGCGCGAGGGTAAGCAGTACTACCAGAACGGCAGTCTGTCGAGCACGATTGGCAGCGGCGGCGGCAACATCTTCAGCTGGTACCCCGTCTTTTCGCAGCCGAACGGGCCGCCGAACCCCAACTCGGACTGGCGCTGCAAGCTCTCGATCGCGCTGGACGTGGCCATGGGCCTCGTCTACCTGCACAGCTGCGACATGGTGCACGGCAACGTGTGCGCCGAGAAGGTGCTCGTGAACGAGCACGGCGAGGCCAAGCTCAGCGCGCTCGACATGCTGCTGCCGTCGGAGCGCGAGAACCTGTTCGGCGACCGCAACACGTACCACGACGGCCTGGGCGTGCGCAAGTCGATCCGCGAGAGCGCCAAGCGCACGATGAGGCGGGTCGTGGGGCTCGTGCCGACCCACCAGGCGCACTCAGCGCCCCATGACGGCCACGCGGCGACACTGACGCCCGTCACGACGACGTTCGCGCCCGCCGAGTCGAGCCCGTCGTGGCTAGAGCAGAAGAGCGACGTGTACGCGTTTGGCATCCTGCTGTGGGAGCTGGACACGCTCATTTCCATCGAGTCGATGAAGGACCTGGCGCTGAGCGGCGGCGGGCTCGGCGCCTCGTCTGCCCGCGCGTCGACGCGCGGGTCGACCAAGATCGTGGCGCCCCCCGGGCAGGAGCAGCAGCACCAACTGCTCAAGTTCTCGGGCGAGTGCCCGTCCGAGATCCAGTTCCTCGCGCGCAAGTGCTGGAGCCCGAACGTCAAGGCGCGGCCGGACACCATCGACCTGCAGGAGGAGCTCGTGCGCGTGCTCGAGGGTCGACTGACCACCAGCACGCACGTGCCGAGCAACTGGGCGCGCCCCACCAACCTGAGCGCCATGAGCAGCTTCTCGTCCTCCAACTTCTCGGCCCGCAGCTCAGAGCTCGAGATGGACGCCGCCTCAGCCCTCGCGCTCTCGCGCGCCGACGTATAAGGCGTAAGGAGGGGGAGAGGGGGCGGGAGGGTGGTGACGAGTGGTGGTGGTGCGTGTCGTGGCAATTGGGTAGAGCTGCGGTCTGAGTATTATTGTCCAACAACACAGTTTAGAACATTGGTGTCAAGTTGAAGCGCACATTTTGGTCTCATTTTGCATGGGGTTAATTACATTACGACAGTGTCGAAATGTCACGCGAGACTTCAACGTCAGACACGCGACGCCCAACTTGCTCTACCGTGCGAAAGGACCGTCACCGCCGACGATAGGACAAGTGGGCTTCCCGAATCCCAGGCTGCGGTCGGACCGCTTGGCCGCGGAGGGCGGCAGCGTGGACAGCCGCACAGTTCGATGTTGAGACAGTAGATAGGTGGCACCTACTACCGGTAGGTGCACAGTAGGGTGCGTGTGCCACGGTTGCACTACCTTGCGCTGGGACGAGAGGTTGACGCCTGCTAGAGGTAGTACAGTGCGTGATAAGCGCAGCGTAGGGCGTTTCGCGTTGTCACTGACGACACCGCGACCCGAAATTCGCGGGCGAAGAACCCGATTTAAGACGGATTTTACTGAAGTGATCGCGCCTGGATAGTGATGAAAAGGAGCCGTGAAAAGCATTACGCTTCTCGTGGCGACCGCATGTGGTGGGGCATTTCGACGCTTTTGCCCTCCTCGGTTATCGTGGCGTGTCGTATGTCTAATTGCAACCGACATGACCATTTCGGTCGAGATGGAAGATTCCGTCGGAATTCACTGTGAATTTCACACTGACGCGACTGACTTGCGTGGGATAGCGCGAAAGTGATGAAAAGAAAAGGCCAAATCCCAATTTTCTTCACAATTAGCATACCGGATTGAACAACAACACGACACCAAATATAGAACCATACAGTTCAAATGTTATATTAATATCGAATTGGAGTAGTTTATTTCAACACTTCTACCAGAACGAAGAGGTTTATAAGCCGCGTCGAACCCTTACGGTACGCCCATTGTGTAGTCAGATCGCGACGCCGCCGCCCGACCAGCTGGCTTCTGTTGCCTTTTTTGTCGCGCTGCCTCCTCCCACCCATACAGAACCCAAGTGAAAGATAGCAAGTAAGGGGCTGGGAAGGAAGGAAGGAAGGAAGGAAGGGCGCCCGCGCCCCAAGTCTACTGGGTAGGGGTGCGACGTTGTCCCCAGTATTACACCTAGTGCGTACGCCTTGCAAAACACGGTAGGGCGCACTTTGTAAGTATTGCGTGGACCCCAAGGGTTTTCCTGGTAGGGTCGGCAGTTCCCTTCTGTTCCCCCCCACCACTCTACGTGTAGAATCAATCCCCCAGACGTGCGTGCGCCGCCTTTCGCCATCCACCGGTCGCACGCGCTACTCACGCCCTCGGCGTCGCCCTCCCCGCCCGCCACTTTGCTCCCGCACACGTCCGAGAAGGCGCGAGCACCATGCGGCGCGCAGGCTACGACTCTGGCGGCGGCGTGCGGCCGAGCTACCGCAGCTCCAACGCGTCGCTGCCCACCACAACGACCTCCAGGGGGCGCGCGCCCTCCACGCCCTCGGCCTCCGCCACCGTACTCGTCAACCTCGACGGTAGGGCAACGTCGATTGTTCATTTGTCGCTGCCATCATGTAAATGTGCTGATGATGATTGTGGTGTTTTCGTTCCGCCCTACCCGGTAGTTCACATCCAGCGCGCGACGATCGGACGTGACATCAGTCCGGCGGATGAGGACCTGATCGTGCTCTTCCGGCGCAACAGCAAGGAGGTGACGTCCGAGCCCACGCGGTGGGGCGCCGACCACGTGGCCGTCTGGAACCAGCACGTCGGCATCCAGACCTCCCTCCTGCGCAGCAAGCGCAACAACCCCAACGGAGCGTCCTCCCCCACCACCGGCGACTTTGTGCGTAAGGACTACGAGATCGTGCTCGTCGCGGTACGTTCCTTCTTCACTATCGGTTTCCGTACTGTAGGGCGGTCTCGCCCTACGTCTGCCCCAACTGAACTTCTAACCAATTCTTTTTCTTTCGCGACTGACTCTCATGGTGTCACCCGTGACATGTGTCCACCGTCGACCCATGTGGCGCTACCGTCTCGTATGGATCCGCTCTACCCACTCTACCTGATCTCCCTACTTGCAGCTCCCGAGCCACTCGGCCGTGGCGCTGTTCACTCTGGACTTCGCCGAGGTGGTGCAGCTCTCGCAGGCGGCGCACTCGTCGGCCGCGCGGCGCCGGTCCTTCCGCATCTCGCCGCTCAAATGCCGCGACCTGGCGGCCACGCTCGAGTTTGACATCACTTGGGACTACGTCTCGCCCTCCCCCTCCACCCCCTCCACTACTACCGGCAACAGCAACGGCAGCGGCATGCTGCTGCACCACGCCAACCCGGCGCTCGCGGGTCTCCCGCCTGCGTCCACGCTGCTCTCGCACCAGCACAAGGACCGCGGCAACGGCGTAGGGGGTCCGCACCTGCCGACGCCCAACTCGTCCTCGCTCTCCTCACGCCGCACGACCACGGCCAGCATGAGCTCGGCCGGGAGCGACCTGGACGAGCTGCACTCCAACCACGGAGGGGGCGGCGGCTCCACCTGCAGCAACTGCCGCAGCGCGCGGCGCCGCCTGGAGAGGAAGGAGCTGCAGATTGTGCAGCTCGAGACGTTTCTCAAGGAGTCGCAGAAGCGCATCGACGCGCTGGGCGTCGAGAACGAGGAGCTCGCAGGGCGCGAGGCCGCCGAGACCAGCAACGCCGGCAAGTACCGCGCGTTGAGCCTGCGGCTCGTGCAGGAGCTCGAGGTCGCCTTCCAGTTCTGCGCCAACCAGGTGCATTCGCACGCCGGGAGCAAGGCCGACGCCTTCATGTTCGTGCCGCAGTTCGAGTTCATGGAGCGCGTCAAGCAGTTCCACGTCGAGCTGGCGCGCGTCCACGGCGCCTACGAGGACGAGGACGACGATCTCATGGACTTGCACGACGCGGAGGCCGACGACAACGTGAGTGTCAAGCTCAAGAAGAAGAAGAAGACGAAGAGCGCCACCAAGGACCCGGTGCACGGTGCGTTCGACTTTGAGGAGGAGCTGGCGGCCGCCGCCGCGCGCAACGAGCGGCTCGGACAGCAGCTCGCGTTTCTGCAGCGGTCCATGGGCCTGGAGAGCGACAAGAAGCTGAGCAAGGCCAAGGAGAACCGGTCGCGGCGGTCGCCCACCGACACGTCCGACCCGATCGAGGAGGACGAGGACGCAACCGACAGTGACGAGGCGGCGTCGGCGGTGCTGACCATGACGGAGCAGCTCAACAACCTCGAGCGCGATAACTTCCAGCTGCGCGCCAAGCTGCAGGACGCGCGCGCCGACCTCGAGACGTACCGGCAGCACCGCGTGGGCAGGTCCAACTCGTCGCTGCTGTCGCCCAGCGAGTCGTCCGAGACGGCCACGTGCGCGACCGACACGAGCACGAGCATGATCGGCGCGCGCTCCTCCTCCGGCAGCGGCAGCGAGGGCAACAACAACAACAACAACAACGCCAGCGCGCGCTTCGACCTGGACCGCATCCGCGAGGACGCCATCGGGCTCGAGCACGACAAGCTCGCGCTCACGGACGAGCTGGCGGCGGCTCGCGCCCAGATCGAGGACCTCGCGCGGCGGCTGGAGGACAAGGACAAGCAACTCAAGGAGAGTAAGGAGGCCGCCGCCGCCGCTGCTGCTGCTGCTGCAAGCGAGGCGCGCACGACGACGACCACAACTGACGCCGCGGGCGACGGCGGATTCCTCAACAAGATCTACCTGGACGTGGGCAAGGCCAAGGTGGCGCTGGAGGAGAAGGTCAAGCAGCTCAACGCGCTGCTCATGGACGCGACCGAGGAGAACGCGCGGCTGCGCATCGAGCTTGAAAAGGGACACGAAGACGCTGACAACGAGCAGGAGCTCGAGGCGCTGCGCCGCGCCGTCCGGGAGAGCGAGGACGAGTTGCGGCAGCTGCGGAGCGAGGCCAACGCGGCGACGTCACGTGCGCAGGAGCTGAACGAGTCGCTGCGAGGCGTGCGTTGCGAACTGTCGGACACACGCGCGGCGCTGGCGACGGCCAACGACGCGGTCGCGCAACTGGAGAGCGAGATCGGCGCGCTGCGCAGCAACTCGACGTCGAACGCCCTCATGTCGCCGTCTTCCTTCCGGTCGCAGAGCTCGCTCGCGTCCTCGTTCGTGACGCCGTCGCTGTCGGAGGACGCGCCGGCCGTCGCGGACCTGCAGAAGCAGCTCAAACTCGCGCGGCAGGAAGTCATGCAGCTGCGCTACCGCAGCAACCAGCTCGAGAGCGCCAGCGAGAAGCTGGACGAGATGTCCAAGGAGAAGCGCGCGCTACAGGCCAAGCTTACGGCGCTCGAGGGCCAGCTGTACGAGCAGCGCAGCCGCGACGTGGTCAACACGGCCGACGCGCCGCCCTCCAAGGTGCGCGAGCTCGAGGACCAGCTCGACACGCGCGACGCGCAGCTGCAGGTCGTCCGCAGCGAGCTCGAAGCGCTGCGGACCCAGCTCAGCGCCAGACCTACCGCTTCGACAGGTAGTTTGGGCGACTTGGACCTGGAAGCCCTGGCCGTCAAGGTGGCCGCGTTTGAGCGCGAGATTGAGACGCTGGTAGGGCGCAACGAGCAGCAGGCCAAGCGCATCCAGGCGCTATCAACGCGCGTGGTGGAGGCCGCGGAGGAGCGCAAGGCGCTCGAGCAAGTGCTGGTCGAGCTTATGGAAGAGGTGGAGCGCGTTGAGAGAACGTACGGAGGGGCGGAGCCGCCCTCCTCCGGCCGGAGCCTCCGTGCGTCCTCTATCCCCGAGGAGAGCGCCGAGGAGTCCAAGGAGGAGGCTGAGCCCCCTACATGGGCGCGCAGGGGCTCGACCCCCGTTAACGCTACCGGTAGAGTGGCGGACCGGTACGCGAGCGCGCTGGCCACGACCCGGAGCGCGTCCAACTCGACGGCCAGCATGAACGGAGGGGGTGCGGCCGTGTCGCCAGTGCGTGTGCGGTCGCGGCAGGCGAGCGGGTCGGTCACGTCCAGCCGCATCGCGCAGCTCATGAAGAACTTCTCGGACGGGAGCGGAGGGGACCAGGCCGGTGAGGCGAGCCGCTCCGGAGGAGCCCCCGTGGTCAAGAAGCCCGTCAAGCTGGACTTCCGCTCGCGCAACGGGTCCACCGCGAGCAGCGGGAGCAACGCCGGCAGCGTCGACGGCCTCGTCAGCCGGTTCAACCGCAAGTAGGACGAGCCGCCCTACCTTGGAGTGCGTGCGTGAGTGAGTGACTGTGTTGGTAGTGAGTGAGAGTGCTTGTCTCTTTGCGTGGCGGACGAGCAGGTGTGCGCGAGTGGCGTCCGCCGCGGGACTTTTAATTATTGTTTAACCATCAACGGAGGACAGTTTTGCGACACGTTCGAATTGCCCTACTATGGTGTACCGGTAGTTCATTTCGGTGAAAACATTGTCCATTGTAATGATGTTGAAGTTAAACCCATCCCACTAAACTTCAACGTCAACGCGACCCGGTAGTCCATTTCGGCGAAAACCAACAACCAAAACGAAAACGAAAATACATCCACACACACCACGCCACAACCCATAACAAGCACGACTACCCTCCGCTACAATATGCAATCACACTTTTCTCCCCCGTGCGCCCCACCCTTCAGATCCAGTTGCTGTGCGGCAGGCGGGCGGGCCGCAGGATGTGGTAGGGCCAGCTCTCCTTGCTCTCCTTGTGCTCGATCCGCGCGTCGATAGCCCGCAGCGCCCGCTCGTACTCGTCCACGGCCGTCCGCAGCCGCAGGTCGGCCCCCAGCGCGTCCCCACCGCCCTCCCCATCGGAATACGCGCCGTAGAGCGAGTGCTCCGTGGCGCGCGGCCGGTTAAACACCGCGGACAGGTAGACGAGGTCGGCGAAGCGGTCGGCAGGCTGCAGGAAGCTCAGCAAGTCCATGTCTTGGCCCGCCCTACCGTCGTGTTTGGTCGTGGGCAGCGGCTTCCAGAGCGCCGGCGCGCTGTAGGGCATGGCGACCGTCTCCCACGTGGCCTCACCGTTCATGGCGTGGTGCCGCACGGTCGCGATGAACACGAGCCGCGCGAGCAGCTCGGCCAGCCGCGTCTTGCTGCGCACGCGAGTAGGGAACGCGCCGCGCAGGTGGCGGATGCGTGCGCTGGCCTGGATCCAAGCTTGCAGCTCCACGTCACGCCCTACCGCGTCTTCGTCCGCGTAGAAGGCGTCAACGAACGCGCGGGTAAAGTCCGAGAGCGCAAGGAAGTGCAGCTGCGCGTACTCGACGTACTTGTGCGGCAGCTCTTGCAGTCCCCTCTCGCGTCGGTCGATCTCTACAGGTCCTACGTCCGGTCCGTCCCCGCTCAACTGAAGCGCTCGCTTGGCCGCTGCCATGCTGTGCAGCTCGCTGTTGATGAACTCGACGCAGCCGACGGCGCCCAGCCCGAAGATGCGGTCCAGCGGCGTGGACGCGTTAAAGAGCAGCACGCCCGCTTGCCCCTCGAGCGCAAAGTCGAGCGCCATGTGGCGGGCGAGCAGCGCGCGCACCGGGTGACGCGCCGCCAGCGACCGGTACAGCTCGACGCGCAGCGGGATGGTGAGTGCGTGCGTCTCGGCGAAGTGCGCGAGCTGTTGCTGCGTCGTTTCGGCCGCGTTGAGCGCGATTTTGGCCAGCGCCCAGTCGCCCGGCGCGTCGAAGCGCGAGTACGTGAGCCCCGAGTCCAGTAGGGCGATGGTCAGCGGGAGGAGGAGTCCACGCAGCCGGTTCAAGCAGAAGTGCGCCACCACCGACGGCGTGAACTTGCGGCCGTTCTTGGGTTGGAAGCGCCGCATCTCGGACAGATCAATGACGAACATCGAGCCGCCGGCCAGCAGAGAGTGAAGCGTGGCGTTCGGTCCACACACGGCGGCGACCTGCACGTCCGAAAGCGTCTCGGTCCCCCTGTGCTCTCCAAGAGTGTGGATGCGCTGTAGGGAGAAGCCGCGCGCCGAGAGCCGCTGGGCGCCGACGAACTCGTCCGACAGGTCGAGCGAGGCCCTCGGCGCGTCCATGAGCAGCTCGAACGTCTCGTAGAAGCGCACGTAGGCGTCCACAGACGCGAGCGAGGGCGCCACTTGGGCCGCCAGTGCGCCCAGCAGCCTGGCCGTCTCGGGCATGGTCGTCTGCACCTGTGCGAGCTCCTGCTGCCGAATCCGCGCCGCCAAGGACCCGGGGCGAGCCACCGGACCGTCGTAGAAGGGTACATCCATGCCTTTGGACGTGCTGGTGCTACCCACGCGCCACACCCGCGGCTCGTTAACGATCAGCTGCCTCATGAGGCGGATCTCGGCCTCACGGGAGTGCGAGGGGGCCACGCTGAGGCGCGTGGAGGGCGGCAAGGGACCCAACGCAAGCGTTAGAGGGTCGAGTAGGGTGTCCGCGGGCTCGTATTGCGTGTCGTTGGACGGGGACGGGAGGGTGAGGACGGTGACGTCAAAAGGTGGTGCCGGGTAGGGCGCGAGCCAGAGGTGTGCGAGCCCGGCGGCGAGGAGAGCGAGGGCCGCGGTTGTCGACAGCGTCTCTTTGTGCATCGTGTGGACGAGTAGGACGGAGAGACTTGAGGATGACTTGAGGACTTGGAGGCGGATTGAGAAGTGAGGGACGAGCGAGTGCCCTACGCGGACTGGAGGGCAGGTAGGGCGCAAGTGGGGAGCAGGAGGGCGCTTGACTTAGCCGATTGACAAGTGCTGGGTAGAGCGCACAAAGTTGGGGACGTTCAGGATAAAATCGATAGAGTGAGGTTGGTAGGGGGCGGCAGGGCGATCTTGAGGTGTCTGGGGACGGTAGGGGAAACTGTGGTGACTGGAGACGGCCGCCATGTTTGGTCGGCGCGTTGATGTCGACTGCCAGCGGTTTCGGTGATCTGTGCATACTTTAGCCAAGTGAAGGCGAGGAGATGGAGGCACGAGGTTGGTAGGGCGTTTCGATAAGGAAGTGTCTACGTCTACCGATTATCTGGGTAAAGACAGGCGAATCAATACTCTGCTAGATCTGCTTCCTAACTAGCCTCAGTACAACCACAATAGTCGCCTGCCAAAGGCAGGCGAGACCAAGCACAGCGCGCAGCACAGTAAGACTAGAGTCAAACGCTTAGGCTTGGCTTCGAAGGTTTTGCCGGCTTGGTGCGAAGCGAAACCTTCGCACCAAAGCCAAAACCTTCGCGTTGATGTCCTCCAGGTAATGGTTTAGGGTATAGGGTATAGGTTTCTAGGGGACAGTTTAAAATACGAACTGATTTAATATTTTTGATAGGTAAAGTAGCTCATTCTTTATTATGGATAATCGGTTGACGTAGGGAGATCCTTTCGATAAACCGCGTTGCCTTATGCGAGCGTGTACGTCCGTCACAATTCTATTTCGAGCATGAGGATGGCCGCATGGTAGCTGATACTTTAGACAAGTTGATCCTTGCGACAACGTTGGTGTCGGAAGATCGATATTTACATACAAAACAGGTAGGGTTTACGCTGTGGAGACCATGCTGATTCCAAGAGGTTAAGGATACCTCAATGCGAATGAACATAGCCGCACTGTCTGCCCGAGACGCGGCGCCCATGACCTTTGGCGTCCACCACTACCACCCGCTCTACACTAAAACCAACACGCCAGCGACGACGCATACGTAGA